>MU853866.1:0-124783 GCA_033297225.1 Diplogelasinospora grovesii | reverse complement strand
CTGCGTACCTCTACAATAGGTCCCCACGCAGGCACAACGGTTGGGAGTCACCATTAGAATCGCTGCATTCGTGGCTACGTCAAAACAACCGTGACTTCATTACTACCAACAAAGCGGACGTAGCGCATCTCTACGCTTACGGGTGCAAAGCGTACCCTCTGACGAGAGACGTTAAAGCTGGGAGAAATCTACGCTCTAAGCTCGAACCTAAGGCTCATATTGGATACCTCGTTGGATACGATGGATCGAATATCTATCGAATCTGGGTACCAGAGCTTAACGAAGTAATCCGTACCCGAGACGTCACCTTCCAGGAATCAGCCAAATACGATCCAAACGACCACATCGAACCACAATCAATCCCAGAGCTACAGGCGCAAGTCAACAACGCCAGGATCCTCGAGGACGACGAGCAGTCTGTTGCAAAGTCCACCATCTACGTAGGTGGGCGAGAGGCATCGTTGTCAGAAGCCGAGGATGAGGGAGAAGAAGATGAATTAGATCTACCAGACTCGCCGGTCAGGGATTCTATCGAAGTCGCTGAATCAGCCCCTGAACCGACCCCTGAATCTACCCCTGAGTCGACTCCCTTACCCCCATCAGTCCCACACACACCAGAAGTCGGCCCTGAGCGAGAATATCTAACCCCTGAATCGCCAAACGATCCACCATTGCCACCATTACCAGCAACTTCAAGGGCTTACAAATCAGCCTTCTACTCTGGTGTGAAGCACCGTATCCATCGCAGGGACTTGCCGCCACCACTAAAGAATTGGAAGGAAATGCTCAGACACCCACACCGTGATGGATTTTACGCTGCAAGTACTGTAGAATACGCCCAGGTTAAAAGCAACAAAACCCTCGAAATGATCCAGATTTCCACACTTCCTGAGGGCACAGAAATTCTACCCCTAACGTGGGTATTTACCTACAAGTTCGATAAACACGGCTTCCTCAAGCGCTTTAAGGCTCGAATCTGTGTAAGGGGGGACCTACAGTCTATGACTGGGAAGGACACTTATGCGGCTACACTAGCCGGTAAATCGTTCCGAACCATCATGGCGATCACGGCCAAATGGGACCTTCAAACGCGCCAGTATGACGCTATCAACGCGTTCACTAATAGCCATTTGGATGAGCTTATCTACGTTCAGCTCCCGGATGGATTCAAAGTAGATGGGTGGTGCGCACGGCTACTCAAGGCACTCTATGGACTGCGGCGATCCCCACTCTTATGGTTCAAAGACCTCTCCTAAACCTTGATCGATCTCGGCCTCAAGCAGGGACTGGAAGAGCCCTGCATATTCAACAACGACTGGCTCACTGTCTTCATCTACGTCGACGATATCGTCCTCGTGTATAGAGACTGCGATGAAGCCAGGCGTGAGGAATTTCAACGCCAACTATTCGCCAAATACAAGATGCACGACCTTGGTGAACTACGCTGGTTCCTTGGTATACGTGTACTACGCGATCGATCCGCGCGTAAACTCTGGCTAGTGCAAGATTCGTACATTGAGAAGATTGCCAACCAGTTTGGGCTTCTGGATGGCTACAACAAGAAGTATCCTAAGACCCCTATTTCCACTGAGGGCCTCGTACCATTTGAGGGCAAGGCAACCCCCTCTCAAACCCACGAATACCAGCGCAAAGTTGGTAGCCTCATTTTTCCATCGGTCATCACCAGGCCCGACACAGCCTTCTCGAGTTCTAGGCTGGCCGAATATATGACCAATCCATCGCCAGTTCACATGAAGTTGGCGGACCAATCAATCCTCTACCTGTACGGCACCAGGTACTACGCTATACAGTTCGACGGCTTCAGCTTTGAGTCCCTCATCGTTGCCAGCGACGCTTCTTTCGCTGATAGAATTGAGGATCGCAAATCCAGCCAGGGGCACATCATGACCCTATATGGGGGACCGATTGCGTGGAAGTCCGGGAAGCAATCGATTATCGCCAGCTCAACCACCGAGGCCGAGCTCCTTTCGCTTACGCAGACCGCTAAGGAAGCTCTGGAACTTCAACGAATAGTCCGGGACTTACGGCTGCAATTGGATGAAGAGCTCACGATCTTTTGCGACAATCAACAAACGATTCGCCTGGCTACCAGCGAACTACCACGACTGAAAACGAGCCTCAAGCATATTGACGTACCTCAACTGTGGATTCGTCAACTCTACAAACGCGGTCAAGTACGTATCGCGTACCTCAATACCAGCAACATGCTTGCAGACGGCCTCACGAAGAGCCTACCTGCCCAGAAGCACCAACTATTCTTGGTGCAGTTGAATCTCACGAACGTTCAGCCTTTGATCGAGGCTGAAATGCGCCGGGAAGAAGAGGAGGAAGAAGAGCCTTGAGTTTTGATTGGCTACTTTTAATTTCATGGTAATAATACCACGTCAAGTATCACCGTTTCCCTATTTGTACAGCTTTTCAAGCTGGGGGGGTGTGTCGGATACCTCGGCTACCTCGGTATAGTCTATCTCGGTTACTTCCATTCGCCTACCACTTATAACGTGTATATATTGAAGCCGTATTGAGACTTCCAGTCGCTCTTTTCTTTCTTCTCCAGAGGACTTCTTCCATAGCCAATTCAATGCCTTCTTCTTGACAACTGTTGAAAGGAATTGATAGGGTAGCTGAGTAGACCTTATAAAGAAGAGACTAGTATTTTATTTAGCGCATTCTAATAATACTCTCGCCTTACTTGCACGCCCGGTTACCTGCCCATATCGTGTGTTCCTAAGTGTATGCTATGATAAATTTTGCGAGTATTCAAAGGCTGATTGTCAGGATCCAGCAGCTTCAAAATGAAAGGAAATGTTCCTGATGCTAAATCCAGTGACGTCATTCCTGTGCCTGCATCAGAATTATGCAAGGTACCAAGAAGATCAATTGTAGAAGTAATTGGTCGGATCTAGATACAAGACGTAGCGCGAGGAAGCAAAAGGAAGAGAACGAGCTTCCTCGAGTTTTCAGGGGAAATCTTTGCTAGTCACGTGCTATGTCACGAGATCCGTGACAGTCGCTGAGGATTCTCCCAGGATTTTCGGGGGCAGTTATCACGGGACCACGGATTACATAAGCTATATATCACGTGACTCTGTTGATTTTCCCCTAACCGCGAGGAAGCTCGTTCTTGTCCTTCCTTTTGCTTCCTCGCGCTACGTCTTGTACCTAGAACCGACCCTAGCTACTTTTACAATTGATTTCCTATCTCGATCCAGACGTGAAACCCAGCCGAATCGGAGAAACCGCATCGGAGGAAACTCAGCGACTCTACAGCCAAATGACATCCAGGCCCGGTCCGAAAATCCTCTTCCATAGCGTTATCTAATGATTAAGCCCCTACAGGAAGACCGGAGATCTCTAATATAATCCCAAAGATCACAAGAAACAGCTCATAAACAAAAGTGCTCTTGTTAAAAGCATAATATAAAGCAAACTCGATATAAGTTGGCATGATTGATCATACACGCGAAACTGCCACCATGTCACCTGGCTTCAGTCGTCAAGTAGTACACGGGACTTTTAACTTTCCTTCGAATCACTACGAGGAGTTACGTTTGCTGGCATATTGGTGGTGTCTAGCCCTTGGCATATCTACGAGACCAGAATGAGAGGAGAACAGCAGAACGCTCATCTAGGTCTATCCAGGAGAGGGTTGCTCCACCTAGTCAAGCGATATATGCCGCCGTATTATGTAACCTTGTTCACACGTGGAATCATCTAAAGGCGTTCGATCTGACGCAAGGATTCAGACAGCCTTAGCGTGCTTCCCATTTTAGCGTGACCTAGACTTCTGGTTGGGAGCGCTCTGGCACCCCTGCGTGAATCCCTGTCTGTTAAAGAGGCATTTTAATGGAGGCTCGAAATGGACACCAGCCTTTGTAGAGGCAGGCTCTAGCAATTCTTCAGGTGTCAAATTTTTGATGCTTCTAGTACGTCTATTTTAAGCACGCAGCCAGCTTGTACTACAGATCAATTTTTGGATACTGTCTATTGTAAGGCGTGTCCATTACTACGGCTGTCTGTATCGGGACCCTTTGCGTGCAGGTTTCTATGGTTATCTTATGCCCAATTCGGGGCCTGTTAAACCCATACTTAAACTGCCAAGTCACCAACAAAGCTAGGACTATACGAAAAAGCGAGTCTGGAGGTACCTCCCCGGCCATACGGCTCCCTTCTCTTTATAAACAGACCCCAATCTAATTATTCATTCCTTTTTATCAACAATCATGGAGCTCCCTTCCCAGGTCCCGGCAAATAATGACCGAAATGCTTCAGGATTCCAGGAGCGGGCCGAGGGCGCACCATATCAATTCCTCCAAACTCGTCCCGCCAAACTTAATGCTAACCATGCAAGGACACAACAGCGAAAAAGGGATAGAAGCGGTGAAAATTTCCGTAAAAGATGGCGGACTTTAGTAGAAACTCTTCATAAGCTCCACCAAGATTACGAAGCTGAATTTCACATCTCGCTCAGCCGGAAACGGCAGGACTACGTCTGTAGATCTAGAAGCGAGTTTTTGCCGCTGTCGGCAGATGACATTGTAGGAGCTCCCTGGCTATGCCGCTGCCTTTAATACTAAGAACCAACAGGAAATGCGTTACCCTCCGCCGGTCGTGATCACAGTAGCGGAAGGTGTAAATCTGGGGAGTCACGCCGCGAAGTCGGAAAGCGGGAACTCTGATCGTTAAACGAAAGAGCTATCGTAATCTGTATATCATGATGTCGAAATAGTAAATGTATGTTACTTGTGCTGTTCTACCCGGTGATAGGTGCGCTCGAAGATCTCGAATACCCCCGGCTTAGGGCATGCAATCGCGTTCAGTAACTCTGCCTAAGCGCCTCAGCGCGTCTAGTAACCTTAGAATGATGTCATGCTGTAATGGCGCGCCATTACCCCCGCACGTTTTGGCAGGAGGCCCCAGCATTTAATCTCGTTATCGCCGCCACCACTCAAACCGGACCCTTTCACCCCGCCTTCGCAACCAAATTGTGGTTGGCAGTCCCATGATTGGCAACGCAATGCACGTCGACAGACCTAATCGGGACTTCGTGTATGAGGTATGGACCCTGCTAACAGCAGCAAACCAGCGGACTGATATGGAAGAAGTTATGTGATTTGTGTGATCGTTTGGAGAGTGACTTTGATGCAATCTACTCGATCCTTGACCAAAATCCTTTGGTTCGGAACAGACTTACCACATTAATTTCTAGGTTAGCCGATCATCCATCCTTGACGACACCCGCCCGACACCACCAGCCGAGCAACCCCAGACCGGCGCCACAGACCGGCCTGCCACGGGCATTCCTTCGCAGGGGACGGATAACACAACCCCGGAGCCAATCCTCGCAAGCGATGGCAGTCACAATCGAGAGACGCCGGAGGCCGAAGCGAGAGACTGTGAATTGACTATTGAGAACGGTTAGCCGGCCTGTAAATAGCTTCAATTAAGTATAGGCACGCCCAACGTAGTTCGCATAGCTAGAGATAATACAACAAACAAGCGCCAATTCCCGATGATAACATGTCTGAAGTAACTTCATGAGTTCTCCCTGCTGCTGGCAGCAGCCTGCGCAGCTCTCGCCTTGAGTCGAGCCGACTGCCTGTGCAGCTTACACTCGACCCTTGCCCTACTTGATCTACAAACCTCCCATAAAACACCTGCGCGCTGTGTTGATGGCTGCGGCCCTGAAGCTACGCGAGTCAGGGCGCCGGTTGCTCCATCTTTCCACCAGCATTCTGAAGTTTTGTGAATAGGCGATAAAAGTCGTAGTCTTAGTGAGAAGGCGTTTGCGGTGAAGATGGCGTAGAAATGACGATAAATCTTGCACGGTCGCGTTTTGGAGTCTCGCCTTCCAATCGGCGCCAGCGTTGTTGTTGCAGAATTCCAACCACTGCCTTTCGACGGCTTTCAAGTTGCTTTGTGTTGGAGAGTATTGGGTTTGCGGTTCGCGGAGGGGGTACCGGCAAGAGTGATGACATGCCATGGCACTGTGATTCAACAAAGGGCTTGCTTAGAGTAGGAATAATTGCCAACGCTAACACAGATGATTGAATAGATGTGTTTGGGGGGGTTTAGGCTTTCAAGGAGCTTCCGAGGAGTAACTAAGAGGACTTTGGCGGGGTTTATATAGTGCTGGCACAAAGCCTGGAAATAGGCTCCGTGCAGGCTGGTTTGTTGCCGCGAGACCCCGGCTTACGTCATAACCATATCGGCATTGCAAGAGTGCAGCGCAAAGCTTGCCGACACATCTAGGAACAAGGTTGGCGCGAGTGGCAGAGTAGCTAAGCATAATCGAGAAGCTGGATCTTAGGAACAGAAATACCTGACCACTCCGTACCACCCCACATTACATGCCAGCCACAGTGTCCTAGCCATTGGGCGGGATAGCCATTGCATGACAGCCTAGCGTCGTTCTGGCCTGAATTATGGTTGAGAAGATATATGGCTAAGAAAATATGTGGCTAGGATCCCGGCACTGGTACAGATGGCCTGGATAGATATATGACCAGAGACGTATTTGGCCAGCACAGGTGTACTGCCCATTTTCTGGGCTGGGATGGAGTGACCATCACGCCCGATGGCCAGCACGCGTGTACCAGTACAGAATTTGGGCTGGTACATGCTGGCTAGCCACTTACTGTGCCAGGCCTCAGGCTTTGTCATCAAGCTGTGGGCCCCACCAAATATCGGGCAGGATGGTCGCGGGAATGGCCAAAGACTCCCCAACACGTTGGGGACTGCTCCCGCCGGCAGGAGCTGAATCCTGCCGGCATCCTAGACCCACGTGCCACTCTGCGTCGCCAAGTCAAGCCTTGACCAGATGTGGCGCGTCGCTAGCGCAGGAACACTGATGCAACACCACCATGCACGCAAGATCCGAACACTGTCACCCCACTGTGATGTTGTGATGTCGGTGCCCTGTCCAGGAAGCAAAAAATAAGAGAACTCTGCAGGGACGCTGTTTTCTAACCCCGGTCATGGCTTACATCACAAAAATAGGCCCTGCATTGATCCACCACTGAAAAAGTCAGTTGGTGGTACGTCCCCGACCACCCTACACGCGCGGCAGCGAAAGGACGCCCTGCACCAACTGCAAGAAGGGCGACGATCCTACCTCTAACGTAACTGGCTCTATATCGCCTGGTCGCAAGCCGTTGTACAGGTGCAGAGTAAGGCATGCACAGTACGACCAGACAAATTCGCTCGATCCCCCGCAGAGAACTGCTCTTCCGATGAATCGTCGGGAAATGCCTATCCACTCCCTTCTCCTTGCCTCTGCCAGCTCAGGTAGGTTGCGTTTGCTCCCCGTCCAGAAACGCGTTCTGCGGGATTGCGCCATCTCAACAACCTGGAAAATATGGTAGCATTGCCTTGCCCCCACCAGATAGCTGGCCAGGTGGGAGGAATAAGGGAGCCCCACAAGCGGGCACTCAGTCGCTGACTGAGGTGCCGGGTCTCCCAAGGCGAAGCCAGAATAGCTATGTACTGTGATACTGTGATTCACAGGCCCAAAAATGCGAAAACGAAGCATCAGGGTTGAACCCATTTTCCTCCCTGCCTTGTAGCTCTCATCCTGCGTCTTCTGATCGTCCCTGGCAAATCTTTCTGCAGCAGAACTGGAATCCTCCAGGGCCACGATGATCGGTCGGCGATTCGCGGTTTCCCAGCCACTCCTCTCCCTTCTGGCCGAGCTCGGACATGCTCAACGGGAATCCGTGAGAAGGCCCGGAGTTTCTTATGCGGGGAAGCCGTTGGCATATTTTGTGATCGAAGCGATGCTCACCGCCAAGAGAGTTGTCTCCTTGAAAGCCTTTAGATCCGCCGTCCAATAGCGGACTGGACTCTGGCCAACTGCCTCTTTTCAACATGACGGTGAGAAAACGCAAAGACGTGGCTTCTAAAAATGCGCAAACGATAAACGCGGTGGCTCGGGTGCTAGTCCTGCTTCTCATTTCCCAAACGGGCCAATGCACCTGAAGCTTGGCGACGCTTTCGTCCAAGTTCTGCCACTATTGGCTGGTGGGCCCGCCTGATCCGTGCAAAGGCGCCTGTACACACTGCACTGAATGCTGATCACCCGGAGCTATTTTCTTTTCCTCTCCGGTCCCGTCGTGCGTCTTCAGGAACAGAAAGCCATTACAATTTGCCGTCGAGTTGTTTGTTTTGTCCTCTGTCCGGGACGCGAGCGATGGTTCTTCGTTTGCTCTTCGTTCCCGTCGTATCAGAATTTCATCTCAAGTCACCCCTCGGCGTGAGCATATCAGCAACAGTGCCGGGGCTGCTGCAATGATCGCCGACAAGGGAATTGAATGGAACCGGCCCTGCTCTAGCGACGCGCATGCTGCTGTCTCCGATCCTAGCGTCTGATCTTGACATATCCGGCAGTCCCGGTCTGCCCCGCCTGCCCCGCCTGCCTGCCGGGACGTGCCTTGCCCCATCATCTGAGCCGGAGACTTATGGCTTCCCTAGGTAACCTCTGATCGGCACGGCCCAGCATTTTGTCATGTTCATCCAATCTTAGTAATGACGCCCAGACGCCTTCAAGATGCACATCGACAAGCAAGGGATGCTGCCTCTATGCCGATCTGCGACATTTCATCCCTCAAAGCCCTACGCCCGGAGTCACTTCTTTTGGGAGTGAAAAGGTTCGAAGGACAAACCTCAACCTTAACTTGACCCTCATAGCCTGCGACGTTTTACTCCGTACTCGCGCGCCTATTCCACCATTGTCACAAAGAGCCCGGTTGCGACGGCGTTGCTGCGAGGATTGGGTTGTCTCCTTCTCTTGCCTGCTGCGCCCACGACCAAAAAGCGAGCACCCTCCTTCCCCGTCCCCAGCGCTTCCGCCCCACAGCACAGTCCAATTGGCAATTGCACACGGGCATAACCTGAACCTCTGTTCACTGTTCTCCTGGCAGAATGGCGTTTTCCAACCAACCGGTGTGCTCCACCACCGCCAAGAGCCTGTTTTTTTAGTGGCGTCCGTTAGCTTTCACCCTAGGGGAACAGAAAGCTTTCCGCCAACTGCTAGCCCTGGCGTGGTCTGGGCCACTTTGGACCCTCAAGGGGTCGACAAAAGGGCAGACCCCAGCCGTTAACAATCTGCCACCAAGTTTCTGTAAAATTATGATAATGGCTGGCTCTACTTTTTTGTCAATCACTTTGACCCCTTGTAAAACCGCAGGAATTTGGACAAAGACGAGAAAAAAAAAAAAAAAAAAAAAATAACTAATGAACTGAACTACTGCGGTATGGGCGCGCCGTGGCGTGTCAGCTTGGCGCATAAGAACGTGGTGTGGCTGTTATTGGCTCTTTGAGAAGCAGCTCTCTCCCCGGTCAACGAGGGAAGAAGAAGAAGGAAAACTGCCTTTAAACTTTACTTTTCTTCCAGTTACTTCCAACCATCTCCCAGGTGTGCATCATGCAGGTAGCAGCAGCACTGAATTCCCGCAAATGGCCGCACCGGGAGTGACAAAGTGCGGTGGTGAGCGGGCTAGCCTCGACTGCTCACAAGTCACAAGTCACACCTCATCCACTAACGTTACCCCATTGCAGCAGGATTCGGCGGCTCTCGCAAAAGAGTGAGCCCGGCACCAAACGACGTTCGGGTAAGCTTCGCTTGGCGATCTTTTGCAGATCTGCTTACCATTCCCTATCTCGTCGATCTCCCCTTGCGCTGTCCACAGTTGCCCTGATCTGCCCGAACAGATTTGCATTGCAATCCCAACTGCTTTTGTCAGCCCTCTTTTACTTTCGTTTTACTTTGTACCTGTCTTGTCATCTTGTCTGGAGCTCCCCCCTGTCTGGCAGGCGCCCCGTGCAAAGCTCCTTAACGCCGTCCGGAAGACCCCTTTCACAAGATATTTGCTTTTCTTGCTAGCGGCATGGGGTCGCATCTCCTCTTTATCGGAAACATGGCTTCCGTGAGATCAAAACAGTTTGTGTGCGATATGGTCTCTTGCGAAAGCCACTCGGAACATTTATGACAACTCCCGATGAGACAAGTGACAAGAGAGAACGTGGAGTCTGAGCCTGTCTGGATTGGGGAGGGTGCGTGACCACTTCGTGTCCTCCGTCGATGTGTGCAGTGTATGCATGTGTGCATCCCGATATGAATTGATTGGATTGTTCAGGTTGAGCGGTGACGATCGTGGCTCAACGCCAGGGCGGCCTTGGACCACGATCAGCCCAGCTCGGCTCCGGTCGTTGTGACCATCATCCTTGCGGATGGTCTTTCCAAACTAGGCAGGTCGTGGTGACAGTTGCGGTTCGGGGAGGCAGCAGGCGTTAGGTTGTGCGTGCTCGACTGAGTTGTTTTCTGCTCGAACAAGCTCGTCGCTGTCTAATACCTTCTGCGCATCATCTCAGACACTACAGCAAGCTTCGTTCTTTGGAGTGTTCGAGACAGCTAGACAGGTAGGGCTGGTTGGGACACGGTGCGTAATGACACAGCAACAGCCCATTTTGTTCGGCGCGTGTCCTGTTTGAGTGAGCTGTAAACGCGCCATTGCCAGAAGGGGGGGTTCTCTGAGACACCGCCAGAACCGGCCACCGTCATCACCGTTTTGACTGGTGGCAGGTCTCAGCCCTGTTGAGCGGTGAGCAGATTCTCGCAGTGATGTCAATGCGTCCTCAGACTGACGCATCGCATTGAGGTTCTCACATGACTCCTTGGTTGGACCAAAGAGCACTTCACGGAATCATTTATTGAAATATTGGACCTCTCAGACAACATGAACTGAACAAGGAATAAGGAATTTCGATTACACAGATACCTGCAGCTCGCGGTACTAGTAACGAATCATCGCTGATCCTCCATGTTCCCTTATACCTAAGTAGATCTGCCTCACGAACCGGTCTCTTTAGACGACATTCCACCAGCCACCGTCGTCATCCAGAACAACATGCGGAAAACAACGTACTTGAGAAACTAGCAGTCTCGACAATTGCCATCCCAAGAGCCAATACCCCGGCGATTTACTGATTGCCCCTAAACCCGTCTTCTCTACAAAACGGGGAAGATAGACACATTCCAAGACTCGGCTCAATAACAAAGGATACTGAGCTGAATGAGGTAGGTGCGGTATGCTAAGGTAATTATGTCATCCCCGTACCAGACCTTTGAATAACGAGCGATGCATGGGGTTTACCATTCCGGTGGGATATGCCAGGAAGATGCGATTCATCCTGACTTCCATTCCAGCGCAAACCCAAGATAAATGCGCGGCACTGGGAATGAGAGTGTCTCAAACGACGACGACGACGACGACGACGACGATGATGATGATGATGATGATGAAGGAAGGGAGGCATCTGCGCGTTGAGGGAGATACGGAAATGGCCTGGAATGAAGACACCAGGGATGAATGAAATCGACATTGATATGGTAAAGGTGAGGGGTGAAGAGTAGGAACCGAAGACAAGAGAAAAGATGGCCGCATGTTGGGTCTACAGGGAATGCCTTCACCGAAACTACACCGAGAGCTACTACGAAGCCACGTAGGCCGGTCTCTCTAACCGACCACCACATGTCCTTTTAGAACGACCATTGTTCAGGTAGTCGATCAACCAAGGTATCATATCTTTCTTTCATCAGTGGCAAGGTGCCTAAGTTACTGACCGTCACGACTGTAATCACTTTCCGACCGTACACGCATGAGATTTTGTACTCCAAATGACGTGACATATGCAATCCGTAACCCATTCCATTCCAACCTATCCACCCAATCCTAGACCCACCCCAGCACTTTCGGTCGTCATCGCAGACCCTCCAGCAAACCCTGCAGCCTCTCCCACTCCTCGCTGCCTTCCCAGTTCTCCTTGGCCTTGCCGAGTACGCTCCTCACGGCACTTCTCGCCTTCCCCTTCCACTTGGCCCCTATCTCGGGAACCTCCTCGCCGTAATTCTCCAGCATCGACACCAAATCGTCAGTTCGCTCCACCACCGCCTGCCACGCCTCCTTGTCTTCGCGCCAATCCCTCTTGCTACCATCGGCCGAAGCGGTACCTGATGACGGCAGAAGGCCGCCCCCTGCACCTGCGCCTCCGATCGCTGCACGCCATGCTTTCTCAGCTGCGTCAACAGCACCTGGATAGTCACGCCGCCAGACGCGTTCGCGTGCTACAAGCTCCCACAGCTCGGACCGAGTCGTGATCAGGGGCACGATGGAGGTCTCGAGAAGCTCACACACGGCGCGCTCATGGGATCCACGGGGCGGGTCGTAGACACCAGCGGCTGTGTCGTCGGTCTTTGGTTGCGAGAGGACGGCTTCGTTGAGCAGGAGGCGTAGGATCTCAATCTCGACGGCATCTTCTGTGTTGCGGATCCGCATGACATTCTGCAGTGCGAGCAGGATGTCCGGGATGGCGGGCGGTCGAAGGCGTGAGGCGAGCGTGATGACATTATCCCAAATGCGCCAGTTGTCGTGGGCTATCGAGGCCCCGCGTTTATAGGCCGCCAGTGATTGAGAGAGAAGCGTCGCGGGGTCACGTTGAGCGCTTTTCTGTGCTGACGTTTCGGTAGGTCCGTTGTCTTCGTCGTCGTCTTGGCGGCCAACAGCGGCCGCCGGCTCGCCGCTGTCGTCGAACTTCTCCTGGTCTTCCCTCTCCTTCTTCAACTCCTGCACCCGCTCGACATAGAGACTATACAGAGAACTTCCCAGATTGCTCCATGTTCGGGCATCTTCGCCGCCCACAATGTTGTCGGCGCACGCGATCGCCCTCCCAAAGGCCTGGGCCGCTTCGGAGAAGTCGCCCATGCGCAGAGTGATATCGCCGAGCCGACTCCACCATTCTGAGCTCAGGCGGTTCACCGCGACTGCCTTTCTGTAGGCGCCGCGAGCCTGCTCCAGGTCCTTCTGCTGCAGGTAGTACTCGCCCAACGACCGCTGTGCGCGAGAAAATCGATGGTTAGAGATCTCCCAGGCGCGTTCGTAATGGCTCGGAGAATTCTCAATATCGCCCAGGATGCAGAAGAGGCGGGGCGCGTTGGGGGGCGGCGGGCTGCGTTCTGGTCCCTGGTAATCGGCCTCTCTCAGGTCGGACACGTCAACAGCTTCATCAGGCTCCTCCCCTCCAGCTTGCTCTCCGGTTGAGCCAGTTCGGCAAAACAGTCGCCAGCGCAATACCGCCTTTGCCTTTGCCTCGCCCCCGCTGCCCCGTCCGTCTTCATCGTCGTTGGCCGCATTGCTGGCGAAACAGAGCGCAACCTCAGCCCAGAGCCGTAAGCGCTTGAAGATCTCAAGGGCAGAGACAAGGGATCCGACGCTTGCCCACGCGTATGCAAGTTCGGACTCCAAGTGCCACCGGGGAGGCGAACTCAAGGCGTGGATGTACTGCAATCGGACGTGGGCTGGGGCGGTATCAGTCGGTTTTGCAGCAGGGAAAAAGGAAGTTGGTTTGTCTGACCGCGGCCGGCCGCTTATCCGGCCGCTTATCCCGTGCTCGTCCTCGGTGCTGCTTACCTGGATTGCTGGCACACGCGTGTCGTGGGGAGTGCCATTTGGGGGGTTCGTCTCGCCTGCATGTGGCTCGGCCGTGGTGTCAACAATGACCTGGTCCACAACAGCCTGCATCTGAAGAACGCCTCTCTCCAGCGTTCTGCTGCGGTGCACCTCTATCCTCGACCGGACCAAGAGCGCCTGAGTGTAGATCTGCCAATTGGTTGATTGGTCCGAGATGACCCTAACAGCGAAGGGGAGAATCTCCTCCGACGTCAACGTGTCGGCGGGCGAGAAGGCATCCTTCAGCGTCGCCTCGGTGAGCAGTATGATCTGATCCAGCGCCGACAATCGGGGCTGCTCATCTGGTGATAAGTCCTTCAGAGCAGGTGGGAGGTCGCTGAGCCTGGCGCCTTCGTGTTGTGGCTTGTCCTTGGCGAACTCGAGGTTTTCCAGCAGAGTGTCGTCATTCAGCGCAAGTGCCTGTGGCTTGGCTTGCAACTCAGCCTGCGACTCGCCCTTCACTCCCGCCGCTGATGCTTTTGCCTCGCCGCTTTTCGCCAGCACAACAAGCTGGCTGGTGCTCTTCTCCTGAAACCGTGTGCGCTTGCCCAGAGCACCAGAGAGCGCATACACGAAGCCATTTAGCCGCGTTGCCTGTTGCAGCGCTTCCTTCGCTTTCCCGTCGTGGCCAAGCATGATGCATACATTGGCCTTCTCCAGCAGAAATCGGACTTTGTGGTGGGTAGTCCATACTGCGGATGCATCGTCCAGGACTTGCTTCTCTACCTCTTCGAGGCCCTGCTCAATGGTCTGCTGTAGGGTTGGAACGTCGCTCCACTGCGAGCTCTTGGTGAAGATCGAGCCTGGTCCAAGGCTAGGTTGCGTCAGGAGCTTGTAGTGCCAGACGTGACAACGCAACACAAGCCACTGCAGCGTCTCTGTCATGCCGGCCTCCTTCCACTCGTCGTCCAGCTCGAAGCGGGCACCGCTGTCATCCGGGAAACATGCGCTGAAGATGAAGCGCGCAAGACCAAAAAGCTCAATGTTTGGGATGTAAGGGTACACGGACACGCCATCGACATCAAGGGACTTGAGGCAAGCCTTCCGTAATACCGTCAGTGCACTGCTCTGTGAAGTCCTGCTCCTGGAAGCCTGGCCAAAGAGGCCCTCGACCCGTTGCACACCATACAGTACTGGACCGGTCACATTCGTCTGCAAAAAGGCATCGAGGGCGGCGCGGCCCACTGCCAGCTTCTCCAAAGCGGTTGGGGAGACATGTTTCGCTGTGTTTTGGTCTGCCGACGATGGTTGCACGTGTTTGGCAGCAGCTCCATCCTGAAGGAGATTGCTTGCAAAAGTCTGGATGAGATGCTGAGCCGCGTCGCTGCACAACACATCAACGTATTGGCCGGAACGCAGCTGCGCCAGCAAGTTCCTGGGCGCTGTTGCCATGACAGCAAAGGAGCGACGATTACAAACGGCCAGAGAAAATTTTGAGACTCATTCCACTTATCCCATGCTAAACTTGTACAGCCAGTTTTGGTGGTGAGGGGTCCTCGATAAGAATATTTTCTGGCACAAATCTAAGGTGGGGGAGGGCAAAACGACCATAGTCCCATGCTTACATAATCCCTCAAAGACTGTGTGAGTTGAACTGAACCACTGAACCACTGAACTACCTCCGCGTACGTGGATTGATGTTCCAAGTGGCACTTCAGTTAAAGAAGGATTACACCCAAGGTAGGTACATAATCACTAGAGCTGAGCCAGTGATGAGTCTATGTTTCGGGGTGGAATCCCGCAGTCATCCTTGGTATTGGCCCGTAATGAGGCCTGAGTGGTGCCGAACCACCCAACCAGGGCAGGCAGCGGGCAACTCTGCTACTAGACGAAGACAGGCTTGTATTGGTTCAAATATGCCACCTCTGCTTCGGAAGATGGAATAGATACATTCGGAGACACTCAGAAACAGGCTTTGTTTTGGCAGGGTCTTTCGACCTATTTCGCTTTCCCAACCCCTCTCCCTCCCAAACCGGGCCTTCCGGCATGTGTACTGACTAGACTTGCTACAAGCTGCCTGGGAATACAATATAGAGTTACTAAAAGAGCAACACAATAGCAGACAGTACTCAATACGAATGCAAGGACAGTCTCGGGACAAGGGCAAGCTACCCCCACCAGGCTAAAGAACTCTATTTCTTGCCCTTCCGCTTCGCAGAAACAATCCTGAAGTTGCTGCCGGGAATATTCGCCTCTTCCTTGTGGCTGTTAGTGCTGCTGCTGTTGACATTGCTGTTGCTGCTGTTGCTGCTGCCCTTCTTGGCGACTTCATTCCAGCCGCCGTTCGTGCTGTTTTTACTTTCGCTGGAGGTGGATGCGACTGGCTGCTTCTCCACAACGCCCTTGTCCGCGAGTTTCTTGCGGCGCACAAATTCCTCTGCGAAGTGACGGCCGTCCATTGTTGTGCTGTGCGAATACACGGCCTCGGCAAGAATGGACGGGTCAAGGGGCATTTCCAAGAGACTAGAGGCGAAATGATCGACTAGATATATGTGTCAGTATCTAAAGCAACTGCTTGGACAAGAGCCAGACTTACTGTCGGCGACCCCAATAAGGCCGCGGGCGAGCTCTCGATGAAGCCACTTGAGGAACTCCTCCATGGCCGCCCCCTTGGCTTCCTTAGAACCGGTGTTCGTCTGCTTAGAAACGGGCTTCGATGCGATGGGCGCCGCGGGAGATTTCACAGTGGTTGCGCTAACTGTGCGGGTCTGTGCAGCGGGTCCAGTCGGGATCTTGACCTTGCCACCTGCACCAACGGTCGACCATCCACCACCACCGCCACCAGCAGTTGCCTGAGGCGCGGCGGCAGGAGCGGCAGAGTTGCCGAGACCAGGAGGAGCTGAGCTCTTGCCGGCAAGATCAGCATAGCGCTTACCCATGGCAGATCCCGAAGTCATGCTCGCCTGGAGCGCCGCTTCTTTGGCCTTTTGCTTCCGCACTTCCTCTTCTCGCTGGATATCGGCCAGCGTCTTCTTAGAGACGGCACTGGCGGCAGAGGTAGCCCCAACTGTAGTTGCCTTAGCAGCAGCAGCAGCAGCAGCAGCCGGCTGCTTCCAAGCACTGCCTGTAGCCGGAGCACTGACAGGAGACCCAATGCCCCAGGTGCTAGTTGCCGGCAGCCCTGAGTTGGTAGCTGCCGCAGCCTTCTCACGTTCCCGCAGAGCTGCCGCCTCTTGCTCCAGGGCCGCACGTCGCGCCGCAGCAACAGCCTCCTCCTTCTTGGCTGCCTTCTTTGCCTCGGCCTCCTGAATTTCCTTGAGACTCGGGCCCCTTTGAGTCTCCGTTCCTGGCTGCGGAGCCCAGGGCGCGGTAGGGGGTGGCGCCAACGCTGCGGCATCAGACATGGTGTCGGGAGTGCCGGATGCAGAACGCTCGCCGTAGCGGGTTGGCAGGTTTGATGCCGGGCGCTGCGCCGTGGGAGCTGCAATCTGAGGCGTCGACGACTGCGGCGGCGGCGGGAAGGGCATAGGGAGACCCGAAGCAGATGGTTGCTGAATCGGCTTAGCGGCGGCGGCGGCAGCAGCATCAGCTTGCGTCTTCCTGACCCGCTCAGTTAGGGAAAGTTCTGTTGAGTTGCCCTGCGCGGTGGCAACCTTCTTAGCAGTGACAAATGCTTCCACGGAGGAATCCGCTGTTTCCTTGAGAACACTAACAAGCTCTTCCGAAGTGACAGGGGCAGTCATGTGAGCTTTGTGCTCAAAGGTCTCCTCAGTCACATCGGGAAGATTTGCCTTTGTCGCTGCTTCCTCGGCGTCGCGTTGAGCGCGCAGCTCGTGAAATTCCTTCAGTCTAGCACTGAATCCCTCCGAGTCCTTCTGGAGCTGGTCCACGCCAGGCAACTGGCCACGGAGGCTACCGCTATCAGACCCTGAAGTACCAGCTGGCTGGCTAGCAAACCCGCCCATTGAGAGATTGCCGGCACCCTGCATGGACGCCAAGATCTGGCGTTCTCCCAAGCTGAGATCGGGGGCAAACAGATCAGGAGCAACTCCGATTGCGGCCTGTGTAGGGCCCTGCGCCATAGTCCCGGGCGCTTCGAAAAAGCCTGCGGTAGGAGCCATGGCGCCGATTGGGGGCTGAGGAGGCATGCCAATAGGGGAAGTCATGCTTCCAAAGCTCGGCTGGCTCTGCAGGCTGTGGGCACTTGAATGGTGATGAAGCGATCCCGGGACACCGGGCTGCATCTGAAGCCTGCCAAACGTCTGGTGGTGAGCAAGCTCGCGCTGTCGGGCGTGGAACAACTGCTCCTCCTGCTTTCTACGCTCGAGGTCGTTCTGTTGCTGGGCCGTGAGAGTGCGGCCAAACGTCGGGAAGGCATTCTGCAGAGGAGGCACAGCCGAGCCTGGGGAGTCGCCAAGGGAGAGAGGACCTGTTTGGGAAGGCGGGCCATGCGCAATGCCCATCTGCGGAACAAGAAAAGGCTCGCGCGAGTTACCGATCCGGCGAATGAGCTGGCCAAGAGGCTCGAAATCCGGGTCCTCAAGTCGCTTGACACGGAGATCGGGAGTAAAGAACTGCGCCTTGTACCAATCGTTCATCTCGAGGCCACTGAAGGGCCCTTGCATTATCCCTTGAGGGTCCAAGTAAACCCATCTCATCCGGTCAGGCATAACCATAGTGCGCACGGCCGAGGGGTCCCCGGCTGGCTGCGGTGACGAGAAGGATGGCCCTGCCGTCACAGAGAATGACTGAGCTTGTGACGTGGCCGTCAGACCCGGCTGGAGTTGCTCGGCCGTCGTGAAGGGCGACCTCGCAGTATCCGGAGTGGGGAAAAGATCTTCGAAGGCGCCCCTGGTGGACCTAACGGGACTGTCTGTCTCACGGGGCTGGACGCCAATTGCACCCCGACCGATGGCGCCGAGAGGATTGCCCTGCCTGAGGTCCGGTACGGAGTCGCTCAGGCTGTCCTGGTCCTGAGCTTGCATCTGCGCCTGCATGGCCGGGGGGAAGAGGGAGCCGAGTTTACTGCCCCGCCCGACTCCCGACGCACCGGGAGCACCAAAAACACCTCCCAGCCCGCCAAGGCCAGGCGACTGAAGATCGCCGAGCGGACTAAAGATACTGCCTCCAAAGGCATTGTTGAAATGCTGTCTCTCGCGATCGGGTGTTCCGGACGAGGGGCCAGCGGGCCATCCAGTCAGAGTATTGACGGGCGGGAAGCCCTTCGCCCCGACGCTGGACGTTTGGCTCCGGTCACTGCCGTCAAACGCATTTGCCGCGAATGCCCGCGAAATGGTGCTGAAGTTGGACGGCTGCTCTGATCCCGGCCCCGGGTGCTGGTGGAGTCTGTCCATCCCGCCATCTTCGTGCTCGTCCTCGCCGCGCTCTGCCAGAGGACTTCGGTACGGATTGGTCTCGGAGGGGCTCGCTGGGCCGTTGGCCTCTCCATGCGCGCCCAGGCTGAGCCCTGCCATCCCGAAATCGCCGGTGTTGCCCTTGACGGGAGTGTCAAAGATCCCGCCTCGCTGAAGTTGGGATGAATGAGGAGGAGGGCTGTTGTCCTGCGCTCCGCCTAAAATAGCACTGCCAGACATTCCAGAAAGGCCATCATCAATAGCAAAGGGGTCGGTGTCGGTCCGCTGACGGGGTCGCCACGTCCGGCTCATTTCGGCAGGCATCGTATCGTTCGGCTTGCTGTTTGCGTTGTCTGTGTGCTTCTCGGGAATGAGATGTGCCAGCCGGCTCTCGCCACGACCAGGACCGAATCGCTTGTCTCCGATAGTCGACGTGGGCAGAGCAAAGCTGCCAAAAGCACCAACCCCCGCCGCCGTAGAGCTGGAGGACGGGCCCCAGAGGGAAGAGGCAGCTCCGAAGCCAGAAGGACCTGTGGTGTTGCTGCGTGACAGAGTCCCAAACGGCTGGTTCCTGGCCGGCGTCTCGCGAGAGTCGGCATCCTCGTCGTCGGGCTCGTCCGAGATGGGCTCTTTCACGTCGTTGCTGCGGCGGGCCAGCCATGGATCGTCTCGAGCAAACCGGCCGCTGCCCGTCGGAGAAGCCAAACCTGCGCTCGGGAATGGGTTGGTATCTGTGGTTTCTCGGCGTCTGGTTCCAGGCCTCGACGCGGTGGAAGGCGACGAGACGGGGTAGTTGTTGCTGGCACTCCCCAGGCTGATAGATGCCTTCCGTCCATTTTGCCCGCCACCTCCCTGATGACTGCCATCCTTGCTCTGCTGCGGAAGCTTCAGCGTCGAATTCACATCCGACGCAAACATCTCGCGCTCTTCCGGGGATATCTCCTCCAGGCCGATAGGTCGGACGGTACCATTCGCATCCCAGCATATGGTCGGGTCTTGCGGTACATGTCCGGACTCGCCACTCTTGCCCCACGGCCTCGACGAGGCCCCATTGACGTGCGACGGGTTCCAGCTCGGTACGAAGAGACTCGTTGCGTCGAGTTGGGCAGATTCCGACGTGTTCCTGTAGATCTCAAGCAGCTCGTCCTTCGAGTAGCGGAGAGAGCCGGGCGGGTCGAAGCTGGTTGATTGAGCGTTCGCGGAAAGCGGCGGCACATCGCTGGCAGAATTTTGTGAGGCATCGTTCGCTGAAGCTGACTGATTGAAGGGCGTGGTCGACTGTCGGCGGAAGGTCCTAGTACCGTTGGAACGCGGCCTATGCACTTGCGTCAGCTTCTGACAAATGGGGAGCGTCTTGGAGAACATTGCCAGGGGGCTGCAGCAAGTCCTCAGCGTTGCAGAGGGCACGCCTCTCGTGTTGGCGACCGGCCGGCGAATGTTGAACCTGACAGGTTTCTGACGGATATTTGCTTGATGCAAGCTCGCAGTTTGTACCGTAAATCTGCACAAACTTGCAGGCGGGTGTGCACTTACCATTCACCGCTTCCAGACCCGCGGACGGATTCACTTCTTCCACTCCCTCTCGAGTCCCGAATTTGGCCCGCAGCCGCTGAGGCAAAGCTTGATGGTAGCTGAGAAGGCATGGTGAGGCTGTCAATTACTCAGGATGTTTGACAAACTCAGATGACGAGTTTACAGAACGCTGTTGGAATAGTAGATGTATGCGGTATTATATTCGTGATCGATCGAGGCGAGATTGAGACAACGTAAAAAAGTCGAAGCTTCACATTTTTGCAAAGTTTGTATGAGGTCGTGGAAGTTTGATCTCAGAAGGGACCCACTCCGGCTGACACGTGACTTCACCCGCAACTTTTCTCCCTTTGCCCAGTGTACGGCGTACCTAGTTACTGGATTGTGGCGCTCCGGTGCAGAGTCGCAGATTCGCAAATTCGTTACGATTTCTTGATGATTCCCACTGTCCACGTTTCTACTGACGACCACCACTCACTATCGCGTGTCAAACAAGAGGCACTGTTGATTTAGATCAGAGGGGTCAGGTGCTATACTACGTAGGTGCCTAGGTAAGGTTGTTCTCTCCTATCTGTACATACCTTTGCGCTGGCCTTTGCTGTTTCAGAAGCGAGGTTGTCGGGTGTCATTCATCGCCTCGCAAACATGATGTCGCCTGTCGGTAGTAAGGTTCCACGTTGCCTTATGTGAATCAGATCAAATTTGTGATTGCAACCAGACCTGTTATTCTTCGTTCCCCACTGCTTCCTTGATGTTTGTTCGCCGACTCTATTGAGGCAAAACGACCTTTCGGAGTTGGAATGGCCAACTTGCGAGCAGTTACCGATTTCCAACACCAAGCTTCACTTGATCGGTTCCTCATTTTTGCAACCGCTCCACGATCCCATTGATATACGCCGGTCGATTACCTTCTGTCCCTAGCCTCAAATACCAGTAATTTACTCCACGCGTCGCGATGCATTTTCGCGGCCCGCACCGACAAGAAGTCCACCGCCCGTCCACGAGTGTTAACCAAGTCATTCGAGGTAAAGAGCTAAAAACAAGAGCAAATCTCTTAATTCAACATGTTTTCTGATACCAACGAACACTCTCTACGGACTCTTCTTATCCACCTCCCTAGTAGCAAACTTCAACATCTCATTTGACAGCACAGCGTTCTCGTCCACGAGTTTGTGGGCAGTCTCGACCCCCGCCACCGGAACCCGGTACTCGAACTGCTTCCCATCACCAGGCACTCGACCACCTGGAAGTGGATAAGGAAATGGAAGATACTCCGGCAGCAACCCAAGCTGCCGCAAGACCGTGCCCTGGTCCCAGGCGATGTGCTCGTGGAAGAGGCGGTCGCCGCGGATGTTGACGATGCTTGTGAATGGGATACTCAACGACTTGCCGGTGGGCGGAACCCCGGGCAGACTCAAGGATCGTCAGCATAGTCTCGAACACCAAAGCAGGATCGGACGAGAGACGTCGGAGCATGAGCTTACAGCCAATCAATGACCCTGTCGTGGGTGCAGTTGAACAAGAACTCATCCACGATGCGATCGATCCCAACCGTCCGGCTAACCAGCTCCAACGCTGCATCGCCCGAGTTGCTGAAGATGAAGTGTTCGCGATAGAACGCCGTCAGCAACTTGCGCCCAATGCCGCCTGTCATGGTCGGCACGTGGTTGACATAGGGCTCTTGTACCATGGTAGCCATGGTGTCCTCGACACTGCGGTCGGCAAACTCATAGTACGTGTGCTCATCCCAGATCGTCTCGAGATCAAAGTACGGGCCCCCTAAGAGAGGCTTCAAGAATGCCAGACTACGGGTGTGCGCGACGGCTGCTGCGGCTGCACGGTAGTTGGCATGCGCCGGGATTGTGAAGAAGTCGCCCGTCCCGGGGTACGTGTAGGTCTTGACGTTGTCTGCTGCCGGCCCAGATGACACAATAGCCCTGGTTTTCGGAATGTGTGCAAGAACCGGGGCTGGCCATTTGTCCGGACAGGGGCCGTAGAAGATTGAGGCCGCGATCTCAGGGCGAGCGGCGACGGCGTCAGTAAGGCTTGTGAGAGAGTCCCCCTGTATGACTACTCATGGTTTCCTCGGAACATCAGCAATGTTGAAGCCTCCATTTTGCAGCAGGATCTTGTCTACTTACCAACCAGACCGACTTTATCCACGGGGGAGCAGGACGGTAGTTTCTTGAGCTCGCGAAGTGCGGTGTCAAGCTGCTCAGGAAGGTTTGCAGCAGTCTCACCAAGACATATCTGGCTCACTGCATAACCTTCCTCAGCCCATTTCTGTATCGGTGGTGGGTCAAGCGTCTTGGCGTGGTGGTTTAGGTCCAGATGGTTGGCGACGATAAGGATGAGACCAGGCCCCGTGCCCCTTCGGGAAAGTGGCGGCTGGATGGTAATTTCTGACGTCACCTGGATGCAAGGCGCATTTGGTAAAGGACTTGAAGATGGCTTGGAGGCTTTTTCGTCCATTGAGTTATATCCAGAACTGCCGGCTACGTCTTGACTAGGTACCTGGTAGGTTGTCTAGCATCTCACGCTACGAATGACTGAAGACAATCGTATGGCGAGGTGATCTTGGGAACCCCGCGTCAGTAGTGCAACTCGAAGGGCCGGGTTAGTTTAGCCCCACATCCGGCAATGGGATGAACGCAGCTCCGCCAACACAACAAGAAAGTCACTCGGCTTTGGTTCTCATTGGATAGTCAAGTTTAACTGACAGTGAAGCATGCAGGCCGGACCCTGCAGACGGAGCCCATCGACAAGTTACAACAAGAACAACCCAATCCGGAAGATGCCAAACCCGTAGCCTGGCAGCTCAGCCTGGTAGTGGCAGGCTGCCTTCCTTCTGGCGCGCTCACTCGGCGATCTCTGTGTGTCACGTATCGCATCGAGAACGAACCCATTGATTGACCAGGAAACTGCCTGAGGCTAAAAATCGAAGGCTGCGGCTGAAACAGATCGGAGCCTTGCCGACAGCTGTCAGTAATGCCCAGAGGTTGTCCCGTGATGGACATGCAAGGAAATGGGATCTATGATGTGGCCACGTTGGAAATAAGGTGTAGCACAGTAATCACATGTCAATACGATGTACAGAAGCTCAACATTCTAGACAAGTGGCTAGCGGTGGGGCTCGTTGGGGTTTGATTTCGGTCGTGTGTGAATTAGAAGTTCTAAGAATCTATGGCATAACGATTGTGATGATCTAAAGCTACATATGTTCAGAATCTTTGGGTCCTTGTCTGTAAATCGTCCGTGGAACATCGGACGGCGGCGAGCAGAGCATAGATCTCCCGCCTCGTGGAGCCGTACCACTGCAGATCGGCTGCTCCAGTGCTCTATATATACAAATCCTAGGTATCTAGTTGCGAGTGACGTTCCAAACGTGTGAATGGTATGAATTAGGTTTGCAAGCAACTACATTGGCTACGTGAGGCGTCTGGTCGGCTTCTGGTGATCAAACGCTGACGCTTGGAAGATGTGGATGGCATCATGATTATGGTAGGATGCTCCTTTTAGCGACCCATATTATTCGCACGATGTGGTACCACAAGTACATGGACTTCACCTACATGAACCCATCCACTGAAAGGTACGAGGAATAGCCACATATGGGGCACTGGCGGTTTCTGAAGCAGCCATCAACCAGCCGATGATGACTCGTCCCTTGTTGCTAATTGGGGCAATGCGAGACAGATCAGATTCTACCGATATCCGGGCCGCCAGAAACCAATTGCAACGTCTTCTCCTGGGCGAATGGTTACATCAACGCCTCAGTGCTGTGCATGATGATCAGATCTCGGATAGGTGAACAAATATTCGAACGCTTTCTACCTAGACAAAGAATAAGCTTAAAAGAGTCGAAACTCGAAACTTAGGCTTGTGCATAAATCAACCCCTTCAAGTTGCCCCTAACAATCGGCAGGACGACAGGGAGAGACGGAGTCACGGTGCTCCTTGGAACAAAGCCAATGCGCAGTTATAATTAGTGAGTGTACGGTGCATTACGCGGCCAGCTGCTAGGTGCTTAGTTGAACTCTTTTGTTGAATTAAGGCCATCTTAACCATATCCGCCATCACGTCTTTATGACTGAGATCATCGCTGTGAAGGCGCCCCCACATGTGTCAAACAGCGCGCTCCAAACAAGTGTTTGCCCTGCTTAGTTAGGTATTCTCCACTAATACACTGTGTGATGATAGAGTACGTGCGGATATGTAATGTATACTACATGTACCTTTAGTTTACCCCTCCAACTTCCACACGTGCACAGTCACCGTGGCCCCCTAAACGGCGAGCCTATGAGAATTCGGGAGTGACGCACCGGAACCTGGAACTGCGTCGCGATCTGAGCTGTCACTAGCATCACGCATAACTTGAGATGATGCCAAGCCTGAAACAAGCTCGAAAATCCGATTGAACCGACAGGAGTCTGACCAACCAGCAATCACCCGAAGGAGCCAGGGACACCCTAGGTGGCACGCATCATTTAGCCTGTGCGCAGCTGATGCCTCGCATCCCAATCCGCCGCCACCCGGAAACCCTGGTGCCAAGACTTTCAAACACCAACAGGTCGGTAATGCCAAGACTGAAACATCAGCCGAACGGTGGCGCACTGCACATGTGCACGCCCAGCGGTGCCTCAAAGGATTGTGCTTGGTGGGTTGTCGTCTGGCTTTGGGAGTTGTTGTGGGAGAAAGAAGCTTAGCAAAGGCACTGGTTGCGGTGCTAAGCCTTGGGTCAGGGCCCGCGTCGCTGAGCTGGCCTGTATCAGAATGAGCCAGCATCAGCGCTTCGCATGTCAAGCGCGAACTGCATCCGTCGCAGCACTCATTGGCTCTCGTCGCCTTCAGCATGACTTGGTGCTTGGTACTTCTTCATATGTCGCTCGGGAACTTTGAACCGTCTATTAGCGGACCGCCGACCGCCCGACCACTGATAGGAAGGTACTTTGTATGAGGACGTTCTGTCCAGTGATAAAAATATAAGAACGCGCACCAACCCTTCTCTGGCTCACATCTGATCTCTCCACTCACTCTTTGTGCAATCAGTCCTTTTTCACTGTCTATATCTCTCCTTCGGGTGCTCGGCCGGATCCGTTCACACTCTCTTGTTCTGATTCTTATCATTTGATCTTGCCACTTTCACTCTCTCAGCTGCAGGTCAGTAGTACCGCTATTCGTCATGCATTCGCTGTCTTTCGTTCAACTGCTGGCCACGGGCCTGGTCGCATCGTGTGCCGTTGCTGGCTTCCGAGGCCCGGCTACAACCTCGCTCTCTATGCGATATGCTGTGAGTCAACGCCTTTGGAAGGTATATCTGTGAAGAGGGGCGGGCATGTTGATAACTATGACACAGGGTGCTTTGGTTGCCGCTGCTGTCCCAGTTCTTGCAGCTCCGGTCGTCCAAGACCCGGGTCTTGAGGTACGTGCTGCCATTACTGATGATTCCAAGATTCTACTATAGTCATTAACACGAAGCTCCGTAGGCTCGGTCTGAGGGTGATCTCGAGGATCGAAACCTCGAAGCTCGTGACCCCGCCAAGAAGAAGAAGAAGGGCAAGGGCAAAGCTCGTGATCTAGCCACTCTTGAGGAGCGTGATGAGCTTGTCGACGAGCTGGCTGCTCGTGATCCCGAGGCCAAAAAGAAGAAGGGGAAGGGGAAGGGGAAGGCGCGAGGCCTTGACTCTGTCGATGATATTGAAGCTCGTGATCCTGAAGCCAAGAAGAAGAAAAAGGGCAAAGGCAAAGCCCGGGATCTCACCTCAGTCGAAGACGTGGAGGACCTCGAGGTTCGCGATGAGCTAGCCGAGCGTGACCCCGAAGCTAAGAAGAAAAAGGCTAAGAAGGGAAAGGGAAAGACTCGTTCTATCGATGAGCTCGATAGCGAGATCGAGGCCCGTGATGAGCTCGAGGAGCGCAGTCCGGAGGCGAAGAAGAAGGGCAAGGGGAAGAAGGGCAAGGGCAAGGCTTGAATAACGCTCGCCGGGTTTCTCGCGGGTGTCAAGCTTGGATTCTTCGCGCTTGGCAAACCTCTTTGCTCTGGGGCTTGTGTTCTTTTTCGAACTGATATTTTGAAAGCAGCTCTCTTTTTGCCCGTTAGGTCGCTCCCTTAGTACTACTGTTACGTGCTTCCTGTCTTGGCTTTTCTTGAAATATCACTCTTCTGGGTAACACTTTCTCGAATCGTGACAATCGTGACACAGCTGTACTGTCGTCCGCTAAGCAAAATAACTGTCGACTACCTACCTTACCGATGTACATGTAACAAACACTGCCGTGAAATAGCTTCCCCGCCTTAGCGAGCCGTCTTCAAGCCCGCTGTGGTACATGAATGGTATGCTGTAATCCGTGTCAATCTCTCGAGGTACCTTGTCGAGTCGAGGCCTCCTTTCCGGGCACTTCGAATTAGCTGATAATAATACACCAACACTACCAGTGTGCACGTGTTCCGTTGCAAATTGACGGGCTGTGTCCGGCTGGAGAGGGCCGCTTCCAGATTTTGTTGCATTGAATTACATAGCGAGTACGATTATCCATGAATATGGTGCGAGTCTATTGGTTCGCTCACCCCTGGACGCCATTTGACATTTCTTGGCGGCCCAGGGGGTAATCTAACGCCATCTCATCGGGTCCCGTCAACCCCCCTACTCTAACCACTGTACACAGGCACAGGGGCCTTCTTGCCCGACAGTGCAACGGGCACAATTCCACTCACTGCCATGTCAGGGCCATACACATGCATGTCTAGCCCAAGCTCCCGGCCCGCAGCCGAGATGTTTCGCAGACCCTCTTGGTAGTTGGGGCCCGCACGACGAACCCACACCTGAACCTTGTGCTCCACAAGTTGCGGAGCCACCTCACGCAGCGCCCGGATGACACCCTTGAATGTGGTAGCAACGTTGGTGAAGTTGGCAATGCCACCACCGATGAAAAGGACCTTGCCTTCAGGCCGCTGAGGAGCTCGGAGCATGAGGTCCAGGACCGTCTTGGCGTAGTGGAAGGTCTGAGTTTCGGTCGGCGCACCCGAGTACTCACCATAGTTGGCAAGCTCATCCGCAAAGCCTGCGCTAGCAATGGCATCGGCGAAGACAACAGACGCTCCACCACCAGCAATACTTAATCACATGTCAGCAACTGCTCGAAGACACAATCAAGAGGGCAACAAGTTTCCTCGGGGAGCTGCTTACAGAGTCCAGATGCGGCCGTTGGGGTTAAGGATTGTGAGTTTCAGCGATGCACCAGTCTTGCTGTCCAAGTCGGCGATGTACATCTCCTCCTTCGTCATGTCGCGGCCGAAGGGCGCAGGGAAGACGACCGGCGGGCCAGCGTCAATGTTGATGTTTCCGGATCCCAAGCCGGAAGAGAGGCCCAGGGCAGCAGGACTGCGCGCAATGGCCCATTTTGATCCACACTCAGACTCGGCGGTCTGGTCAAGCTTCGCGGCCAAGTCGAGGAAGTGAACGGCTGCCGAAGTCTTGTCCTCGTTGGGGACCACAACGAGCGGGTTGATTTCGAGGTAGGCAAACTGGCAGTCGACATAGACGGCGTATAGTCTAGAAATGAAGTCGATGAGGACGTTGTGAATGCCCTTCGGGACCTAGACGGACGTTAGATCCAGTAGTGACACACGTTAAATGCCGGGGCTTGGTAAAACGTGCCTTCTTGAGAAGCGCAGCGGCAATCTCGTCGTTCGAGGGGTATTCGCTCAGATCAACGGGAATGAGCAGCTTCTCCGCCTTCTCGTCCACATCTCCTACATCGACACCTCCCTCATGTGTGAAGAGAATCCAGTCGCCGTCACGAGTGGAGTTGATGTTGATGTAGTACTCGGTGCCGTCGGGGTGAGGCACGAATGGCTCGACAAGGAATGTGCGAAGAACACCATCGACCGTCTCGACTCGTTGCACCTTGCCTGCTCTTGCCTTGACCCATTCGCGAGCCTCAGACCATGGCTTGTTCAGGGCCAAGAGACCATTCTTGCCACGCCGCTTGATGAGCTGATCTGGCTTTGCGACGAAACGCGAGCCGGGGGCAAGGAGCCACGGGTATGTTGACTCCGCCTGATCAAGAATGTGGTCAACGTCCTCGCCGTCGGGGAAGTGTATGCTAGCAAGCTTAGGAGGCGGTAGGTGGGTCGGCGGTGGGAGGGGCGAAGGCTTGATCGGTGTGACTCGCTATACATTGGTTAGCTAAACGCTGCGTGCCCAACTTTCCCCGCTTCAGGGAGCCTCACTGTCAAGTGATAGTGGAGGATGGCCTTGCCATCGGCTTCGTGGATGGGTTTCGTGGACATGACGACGGGCTGAGAGCAGAGAAGTCAAGCTTAGAGTGGTTTCGCGGTGTTGCTCGTGACGGAAATGAATGGAATGGATTGCAGAAAGAAAAAGTGTCTGGAGCTCCAAATTCGGGCTCCCAGTTCCTTTACAGGGCACCAAAGTTAGGTGAAGATACGCACGGTGCTTATTGGCCGGTCGGGTTCCGAGCACAACTGTTGGGGAAAGGGCCCCGCCGGCAACCCTCAACCACTTTTTTTAGTTTTACTCGAGTTTGGACAGCCGGGCTAGAAACACCCAAAACACACGGCGTTCTGACACAGCGCATGCCACCTGTTCTCGTTCCTACTTTGTAATGAGCTAAGGCATCTTACCTACACCCGAGCGTGTCCGGTGGGGATACCGGATATCCGGCCGCCGACCCCTTGGTACTCGTTTTGTCCTTGGGTATTCGGTTTCCGCGCCCACAGAGAAATTCCTCTCGTTTCCAGATTCACGGTCCATTGCTATTTTGGGCTATCTCCGCAGGGTTTTGTTTCCCCAATCCAGAGCTCAAAGATGCACAGACATCCCTGCTAGGCGGTGGACCCCCTGCTCATGCCACATCGGAGTTGCCAAGAATGTCGCTAGATTCACCGCCAGCTCGGGACACAAGTACGTGTAAATGCGAATTTCTAGTAATAAACCGAGTGAAGTGATTGGTGCTTACCTTACAGATCAATCGTTGCCGACGTCGCATAACACCACACTCTCAGAGCAGAGATTTGTCTTCAGGTTTTCCTCTGCCCAAGCGGCAGCTTAAAATATCAAGGTAGAGCACCTGTCTGATGGTGTGCACGAGCACTGGCAGTTAATGACAGGGCATTGGGCGTCGTACGGGCATTTTGCTGGCCCGAAAACAACGTTCTCAAATCCCACTCTAGGGCCCATCTAGCGTTGAATAATGACTCGATCTGCTCTTTTTAGCTCGTTTTCTCACATGTCGCAACTAGATAAGGCAGTGGACTGAAAGATGGTACTTTCCGCCGTGCAGCCGGCTGCGTTATTGCGGGAGCCGAGCCAAATCATGGTCGCTGTTATCGAGACGAAGTACCTGAGAAAATACAGCGACAGGTAGGATTATCTACCTAGATGGCCCATGTTAAGACCGGGAGCTGAGAGCCACAATGGCATGGAAAGGCGAGAGCTACGTGAGTCAAGCTAGGACTTGAGGTAATTACTTCGTATATAGTCAAACAGAGTGCAGACAGATGCAGCCAAACCCCGTTCCAGATGAACTCCGACACACCTCCCTCGAGAGGCTTCTTGAACTGTAACTGCCTACTGCGCCACCATCTCGGAAAGAATGTCAAGCCCTTGCCCAGTTAAGTAGGAATGATATCCACTACCTATAACTTAGCCAAGCTAAGGGATAGCAACTGATCGCCTTGTGTAGGTAGTTAGGCGTCTATCTCGCAGGAAGAACACTGTGTCAGTAAGGTAGTGTGCTTCACCTCCCGTCATTCCTATCGGAATAAAACTTGGCGGCATTATGTAAGGGGTCAAACAGCAGATACAGTTTACCAGGCAAAATACGTGTAATGTGGTCTCGAGATGCTTAGAAAAGTACATGCAGTTAATTACACTTGCACGAGTGAAGATGGATAACACGCTAAGAAAATCGAAAGAGGGGTATGGGAAAAGGGGTATCATAGGTGAATGGGCAGAATGTCCACGGCTTCCACAAAGAAGAAAGAAGTGCCATTCAGAGCGGAGAATTGGATCCGACGGAACGTGGCATGTTGCTTTCTAGTTCGTCAATGTCTGATGTGTTCTTGGTCAAGCGTTCGCCCGAGCGTCCTATATTGCCAAGACCGACCCAATCTTGGGGCGACGGTGACCGCGTGCAAGCTCCTCTAAACAGCGCCTTGAGGATGGGCACGCAGCCACAAATAACGCCCAAGTGAACCTCGACGGCGGTCCAAATCCACAGCTCGAAGCCATTCCAGGTGACATCGTATGTCTCGTCGACGACGCGGTGCACCCAATAGGTGCGCATGCAGGCGGCGATCACAACGCAGCCGCCGATGCCAAAGAGCAGCAGGAGGGCGACTCGCTGGCTGGTGGGAAGTCGCACGTGGTATAGCGTCCACAGAGGCAGTGCCCAGACGATAAAGTCGATTACCACCGTGGCGATGGACTGGCTGATGAGTGGCGGGCCTTCAGACTCACAGTGACGATGGTCTGCCAACAGTTGCCAGTAGCTCGATATCGGGCTGCATGCATCGCACCTGTCAGGATTGCTTGGGTTCTTGTCCTCAGGCAGAAGTAACGGCGAAACAAAGTAACGGCGAAACAAAGTAACGGCGAAACAAAGTAACGGCGAAACAAAGTAACGGCGAAACAAAGGGAGGCGGCGAAGTGGTGGGAGACTCACTTGCACTGCGTCCAGAGCACCACAAAAAACGCAAACGTGGCCGCAACGACCAAGCAAATGGACGCCCATGTCAGTCGTCGGAACCAAGAGTCGAGCAGCGCGATGCGCAAGTAGCTGAACAGGATGGATAGCTTTGCCAGCCCCGTTGCGAAAATGAACATGGTCTGCACGGCTATGGACACTTTGCGCCCGTCCATCAGCTGCTGTTTCGTGAGATCCCATACGTGGATGTTCCAGCCATAGCGTTGTACGGCGAGAACGACGCAGACTGTCACGCCGATGCCGCAGACCTGATGGCAGGAAAGCTTAAGTCAGCGTTGCCGGTTCTGAAACTCCAAGGCACTTCGGCAGCACTCACTGCGGCAGCTATCATGAGCCAATCATCTATGCCCATACTCCGCAGGACGCAAGCCCTGACGTACAGCCGCAACCCGAGAAAGATCAGGGCTAGAGGAAGGATGGTGAAGTCGACCACCATCAGGGCCGGGCCACGATGCTCAGGGTCAATGAAGTTCGGCGCCGGCCATGTCGCGACCACAGACTCCGGCGGGAGTCTCATGCCGGGGAATGGGGTGCCCTCTACCCTCTGCCGGTGACGGTGTGGTGGGATTTTGTGGTTCAGCCTTGTTCCGAAGGCCGCCGCGAACACATCGGCATTGAATCAGCAGGTGCCGTGAAACACAGGGCCCTATGGTTGGTCCCCAAGTCTGGACGACCATGCTATGTGTTACAGTCTCTGTCATACCTAAATAGGGCCGGTCGCATTATTAGTATATGCATGGCACATGGGAATGACGAGATCGGTAATTATGAGCCGAGATGGGGAGATGCCTAGATCTACTAGTCCCCGACTTCGCCCAAAAGGATCCATAACGTACAGGTCCTCCTTGACCCGTTTCGGGAGCTATAATGCCACCTGCCAACCATTAACCCAAAGAGTGGGCTCTGGTGTGCTGGGCAGCATAGGCAGCACCAGAAGAAAGCTCAGATGGGCGTGTCGTAAACAGGCTTGTAGTGACAGTGTAGTGCACTGTGTATGTACAAGTGCACAGCACTACCTAAGGTTGTTACCACATGTCGATCACTGTCAGGGACCGCGAGATCTGTGCCTGTCACCTGAATGATCTACCCGGCAGCCCGGTTAGCGGTTGGGGGGGGGGGGATCATGGGCATGGGTTTTATCGAGCCATTTCTTGCACCTTCCAGAGTACCAAAAGCCCACCGCGTAAACGCGAGCCTCACCGTGGGCTTTACTGAGCTAAAGCAGTATATTATCCGAAACCTTAAACACCGCTCAGCATCTTCTTTTCTATACAGATCTCGATCTGGCAACGCAACGAACCCCTCATGAGATGGGGATCTGCCCCTCCCTTTTCTTGGCTGCGGTCCCGTCTCTTGCGCTCGGCAATTGCGCGCCTCAGGACGGGACTTGGATGCCTCTCTACTAAACAACGGGCATGCGCGGTCGTACCCCGTATTCAAGGTTAACGTGTGCTAATTCGGGCTGCACCGCTGCAGTATCTTGCATGGGATAGATATGTACGTGCATGCGTACGAAAGTATGTACATACACGGGTATATATCTTGGCAGTGGTAGTGTAGTTGGCTGCCCATGTGGGCTCACAGAGAGTTTGCCATGTCCACTTCTGGGCCCTTCATAGGCATGGGGAAACCTAAGGAAATGGGTGCCGAGAATGTCCCGAAGGGCTGATGGTGGTGGCCGGGAATTTGAAATTAAAATTACCTACCTAGGTACCTTATGCTACTTGTTCCAAAAAAAAACAAGAAGAACGCCGTCTATTGTTGATGGTGTTCGAACAGTCAAGACAGTCAAGACAGTCATGGTCGCATAGAGCGCAGGTTATGAGGTCATCACATTGGAAATGACCCACACCGTATCTTATCACCATAGCGTACCGACACCGGGGTCTCTCCGTCGGAAGATTGCTGATTATTTTTGTCAATGGGAGCCACCATCTCGATATCTGTCTCTCCGGATTTGTTGTCACATCATAATTATGGCGAGACAAGATCGGACTAGGAGCCTGCCTCAATGTGCTCGCTGACTACGGTACGTAAGATGGTAATTGACAAGGACTCGCACGGTGAGCGCTTATACGTAATCATGATGGTGGTGTAATTGTCATGGAAACAGATACGACCGGCATACATTCGGCACCCGGCCTGGGGTTCACGTTTTACCTTGGCTTTCTCACCGGCGGCTGGATGAGTCAGGCAAACGGCCAAGCGGCGGTTGCATTGCTTTGAGCAGGACATTTGTTGAGCCATCTTGCCAGCCGCTGATCACTGATTGTGCCCTCCCACCATTTGGATGCGCCCCTCGACCTTGGGCGCAATGGCCTTGGTCCAGTCAACCTCAAGCTCGTCTTCAGCCAGGGAGTCACAGGCCTTGGCCTGCACGCCAGCGAGCCGACACCACTTGGCAAACACACGCCGCATGATGCGCAGCTCTCTGTCCATGTCTTGGAGGTCGCTTCTATTGCCATCGGCGACATCGTCGTTATCATCATCGTTGTCGTCGTCGCTGCTTCCCCCCTCCGCGTGTTCTGACAGCGGGGCGATGCTGGACCGCCGAGCGCGGAGCTTCGCCGGCGTCCACTCCGCCCAGCTCGTCTTCCTCTTCCCCGACGTCTCCGCTATTCTCTCCCGGACCGGGCTAGTGGGCGATGGTTTGGACGGCATGACAGGATGAGTCTTGCCGACATGTGACACAACCTGACCCCAGTGTCGATCCATCGAAGGACCCCAGCTCTTCCATTGGTCCATGACCTTGAGGGCCATGAAATACTGCCGCAGTATCATGGAGATGAGGACGCCGTTCTCTTCCGACACGACCTCGTCGCATTCGCCCCCTTCTGGCTTGACGAGGAGACTGCGGTAGCCGTCTTTACCGCGAGCCATGTATCCGCGGGTGGCCACGACGTAGATCCGGTTGGCATCTGCCGGTTCCCCGCCGACGCTGACCGACAGCACTCGCGACCCGACCGGTTTTGCGGGATCGAACGTGAAGCGGATGTTAGAGACTTGAGGAAACCGACCTGCATAAAGTCAGCGGAGGAGCATTTTCCCAGCAGAGACCAACGTCGCCATGGGTAACGGTACCTTCCGAGGCAGGATACGCCGACACGCCATTCTCTAGCGCCTGCCATATGCCTTTTCCCGACACCTTGATCACCACGACGGGATCCTCAAACGGGAAGCAGTCGGTTATGTCTTTGACCCGGATGGGGCCTGGCGCGTAGATCTGGTCGCCCCGCATTGTCCCGGCGGCCATGATGGCACACTCGGCCGCATAGTGGTGGCGCATGATGTCACACACAAAGTTGCCCAGGTTGCTCTCCCTCGAGCGGACTGTCGTAAAGCGCGCGTCCAGCGGCGCAGCTGTCCATCCTACTGGCTTCTCAAGACTCTTCTTCAGCTTGGCTGTGAGCTTGTCCACGAGCGCGACCGTGCCTTGGTCCTCTGGGATCGCCCTGACCGTGTCGCGCCGCCAGATGTCAACGTCCCATTTCCCGGGTCTCTCCGCCGACCGGCGCGCCTCGAGGTAGCTCAACTGCTTGAAGTCGCTGCCAGACCGTAGCACATGCGTCCCATTGATCAAACTGTGGGCGTAGAAATGGTCGTGACCGCCCAGGATGACGTCGATCTCGCCGCCCGTCTTTTCGGCCAGCTTGTTATCGTTCGGCTCGCGCATGTGAGTCAGCGCAATGACAATATCGGCGCCCTCGGCGCGCAGCTGAGGGGCCAGTTCCTTGGCTACCTCGCTGGCCGATCTGTAGATGATATTGGGAGGCAGTGCGTTGATCGTCTCAAGCCATTCCCGCTCTCCCAGCCCCATCAGACCGATCTTGATGCCGTTGGATGTCGTGATCATATGCGTCTTCTGGGCGTTGCCAAGTGGCACACCTTCCCCAAGAGCAGGGTCAAGCACATTAGCAAGCAGCCAGGGGAAGTTGCACTTGGATGCCAGGTGGCGGTACTGCCTAACCCCGAAATCCAGATCATGGTTCTACAGGAGCCGATTGTTATGTCAGCCATTTCTCTCACGTGTTCATCACAGCTCGGGACCGGCTTACCCCGACGCAGGCGCAATCAGTTCCAATGCTGTTCAGAATTGGGACCATGTGACTGCCTGGCGGCCAAAGTCAGTAAACATCCGGTGATGGGGCATGGATCAACCCAGACCTTTTGTCACAGAACTCTCCAAGCTTGGGTTGAAGCTGTCGCCTGAGAACAGTGTGACCAGCCCTGGCTGCCCCTTGAACAGCTCTCCTTCCCGATACTCCTTGCATACAGTAATGAAGCGAGCTATTCCACCGACCGGCTCCGCAGAAGACGGGTCTAGATGGTAGACGTCATTGTAGTGAAGTAGTCTTAGATCTGGTGGTATGCCGGAAGACGACCGCCCGGAACTGAAAGTAACGATGGGCTCGGCGGACGACCCGGGCGTTTTTGGCGTTTCTACCGATCCCATCTTCTCTGAAGGAGAACTGAAGAACAGACTCGAGGATGCTCCAAAAAAGTCTAGACGTAGTACGGCGCCTCGTCTCTCAGGCTGTTTTGCTAAATGAGCAGTTCAGACTGTATATGCCACAGGAGCAAAAGGGTCCGCCAACTTGAAGTTGGGAGGGTCGGGCCTGTATCAACAGCAATCGGCTTTGTTTCACTGCCGCCGCCAAGCATGCAATGCAGTCTATGTCAGGGGCCCGCTTTGTTCTTCCGTCATAACACAAGATACCTATTCCTAACGACAAAAGCAGCGTCCGAGCCCGAAGCTTGATTCCGGCTTATCCGCTTGTCCTAGCACGGCGGTCCCAAAAGGTAGGTTCGCCACGCAGCCGTAAGCCTCCCACGTTATTGGACGTTGTTGGAGGACACATTTTACATACCGTCGAGGGTGTTTTTCTAGACCGGGTTCCTGGCATGATGGCGGGACGGAAGGCGAGCCCCACCAACCTTCAGTGCGGGGCAAACAGGTGGTGTCTCGGGTACCAATATTGGCACAGGAGCTGCACCACCTCGATGCTTCGACACATTTTCTTTGAGGACACAGAGCTGGACAGAGCTTAGACAACCTGATTCGCCGCTATATAGACCAAGTAGCAATATCTACACTACGGCGAAGGCGATCTGAGTACCGCAATGCCATCCAGTGGCCCTATTGTCCGCCACGCTCGGCGAGAAGGTCTGGCTTGAGGTACCTGGCAACTACTGCACGGCTAACACATTGTATGATGCAGACGTTCCGACGATCCTGGAGCTGATTCGGGAGCTAGCCGAGTATGAGCGGCTGCTCGACCAGGTCGAAGCGACCGAAGAGAAGCTCATGGCAACCATCGCTTTCGCGCCTTCGGACGCGCCTCATGTGTCTACCACTGGCCTCCCCCAGACGGAGCCGACCTCGCCATCCAAGCCCGCTCGATGCCTAATCATCTTCACACCAGCTGGATTGCCGGCGGGGATTGCACTCTACTTCTATAACTACAGCACGTGGCGTGCGCGGCCTGGCATCTACCTGGAGGATCTGTATGTGAAGCAGAGCGAGCGCAAGAATGGATACGGCAAGCGGCTGCTCGTAGAGTTAGCCAAAGAGGTAGTTGCCATGCAGGCCGGCAGGCTCGAGTGGAGCGTGTTGAAGTGGAATGAGCCGAGCATCAAGTTCTACGAGAGTATAGGGGCTAAGATGATGAGCGAGTGGGTGGGTATGCGCGTGGACGGAGAGGGCTTGACGAAGCTGGCCTCGTTGCTAGACTGAGGAGTGGCGTGGTAGCTCACTAGAATCATCATCGAGCAGAGGCCGGGCTCGGAGTTTTTCTCTTGCGTGAGGGTGGCGGATCCTGCGACTTGCTGGAGCCTGGAATGCCTTCAAAGAACTCCATGTGCCTGGCTGTCGCCGGCGGCGCCTTGAACTCTTGTTTGCCCCATACCACGTCCCAGCCCTCGCCGTTGCTCTTTTTGTCCATGGTGGCGGAGATCTGCAGGATGTTGCCGTACAAACGCCTCCACAGCCGAGGCGTATAGTGATGGCAGACCAGAGGCTGTTGCTTCACTAGCGAAGCCTCGTCGACGGCCCCGCTCAGAAGCATGTTCCTTCGCGACCGTTGGATATCGACCCGCGAGACAGGTTTCGTGGCATAGGCCTTCCAGTCCCATGCTTGATCATCGCTCCCAATGCCGTGGTTGGCTGGCTCGCTTAGCGCCACGCTCCGTCGCGCAGGCACATCCCATTCAGAGCGTGGAACATTGCCTTGGGCCAGATTATAAAGGAGCTGCCATTCGCTTTTGGGCAAAGGCGGGAGGACCTTGCTAATCAGTATCTTCCACCCCTTCCTGAGTTTTGATCGTGCGAGCCGGGGGGATAATGCTCGCCCCCATATGTCCTCAGCCGGGACCGACTTGGCAGGGTCGGCCTGTTTTGACGTGATAGCTGATTTCGGAGTGGTCTGGTGTGACGTGCGCGTCTGAGACTGGACAAAGGCGCTCAGCTTGTCGAGATCCCATTTGTCTAGCCAGTCTGGGTCTCGACCGCTGACACTGCTGACTGTCGACTCAATAGCCTTCTCCAGGGCGGCCGAGTCGACTGGGGGCGGACGGCGCACGAGTTCGTCGACCAGCTCTCGGCGGCGACGCCCCAAACGGCCGAAGGCCAAGAACAGGACCCGGCGCATTCGAATCACGTCGCCGGCATTGGCTGCGCGGAGACACCGCAAGCCATGGTGACCTTGCCGGATGTACGCTTTAGGCTGGCCCTCGAAGCGGTGACTTCGGAACCGAGCCTGAATACGACCGGTGATAAACGGCCGAGCGGCGGGAGGAAGGTATGACGCTTCGCGGAGAAGATGGCGATAAAGATGGAGCGTAGTCTTGGGGTGAGGAATTTGGAGGGGCGACATCGTGCAGCCGTTGCCAGCCTTGTGGTGCGCAGCGAAATGAAACTGCCGGGCTGCGAATCGTCAATGTGACCACGGGCAAGATGCGGAAACTCGTCAACCTGCGGATAAGTGAGTGCTACTGCTTGATTTTCTACAAGAATCGCGTGTAGTGGTGGCCTGTGCGGGGCCGCGAAAAAAGGTCGGTTCCCTCCGTCTCACACAGCCCCTCTTTCAAAGGACGCGTCCTCTGACCGGAAAAAGACACGACCGCTAGACACGAAAATCACACGTCCAGCTCTCTCGAGCTTAATTGGCATTCCGAAAGGGGGAATCCATCATCGTCAGTCTTACACCGAGGCTTGTCGATGAGTGAGTTAGCATATCCGGGCTTTTCAACTTGCTGTCTGTGTACATTGCCTGCAATCTCATTATTCCGTGGCGACTCGATTAAAGCTGGACGGCGCATCGGCTAAGCGATTCAACTGTTCATTGCGACGCACCGGGCTCGCGCCTTCACCCGAACTCAACGAAGCGGCGCACACAATTCTCCTCATCAGCGCTCGCTCTAGTCACGCACCGCTCGCAGCAGTCTTGTAGCCCAAAAGCGACAGTCGTTTTCTTGCGTTGTCGCCCTAACACTTACTAATTCGTATTAATGGTTTAATTTGCCTGGATGGGTGACTGAATGGCATCGGCGACTTTAACGACCTTGTCCTCCTCTTCATCAGTCCTCCCCCCCGATCGCGCACCATTTTCCGGAAGCGCTGCGGCTACACTCGTAGCCGCACCCATTGTCACCATCACTGCGGTGAGCGGCCCATCTCACAGTCTCACAATCATGCAGCCTCCGCAAATAGCTGCTGGCTCGCAGCAGTCGCAGCCTTCGTCACAGCAGTCGTTCTCCATGAGCCAACCGTCCTCCCAGAATGCCAACATGAATGCGTCCGTCTACCGGCAATACACAGATCCACCGCCGAGGCCGCTGAGTGATCCCGTCATGCCCATTTACTCGGTAGGCTTCACGTCCAGAGTTGCGCTGATTTTGCACACTTGGCAAAGTGGGTTCGAGACTGACCTCCTTGGATTAGGCCACCTACTCCGGCGTTAATGTATACGAAATGGAGGTCAACGGAGTTGCTGTCATGCGGCGGCAGAACGATGGCTGGGTCAACGCGACGCAGATCCTCAAGGTTGCCGGCGTGGACAAGGGGCGCCGAACGAAAATTCTCGAGAAGGAGATCCAGACTGGCGAACATGAGAAAGTACAGGGCGGTTACGGCAAATACCAGGGGACCTGGATCCCGTTCGACCGTGGGCTGGAGGTGTGTCGGCAGTATGGTGTCGAGGAGCTGCTGCAGAAGCTCCTAACCCACAATCGCCAGGAGGGAGGAGCAGGCGATGTCGACACGCCCACCAAGGAGCAAGCAATGGCCGCCCAGAGAAAGAGAATGTACAACGCGAGCTCGGAAAACCGGACGAACGGCATGTCAGGAACTTTCTTCAAGAGCATATCGTCGACGGCATCCCATGCCGTTGCAGCAATCAGCAAGGCCCGGTTTGACTCCCCTGCCCCGAGGAATCGTTCCGGCCCGACGCGGGCACCAAGCTTCAACCGCCAGTCATCGATGCAAAGCATGGAGGACTTTCCGGCCAACTCGCAACAGAGCTTCGCCTCGGACTATGGCCAAAACGTCGAACCGGCATTCTCAACCCAGAGCAGCCAGGTATTCACTGCCGACAGCACAGAACCCCCACGGAAGCGGCAGAGAATCATTACGCCTGCCGCTAGCTTTGGCGGGCTCACGCCCACTTACCCTGCCGACGGTTACGCCGGTACTTTCCCGGGCTCCCCGACCGAGCCTAACGAGTCCTTCATTTACTCTCAAGCCGGAGTCAATGCGGACGCCGACCCGCAGTACGGCCCTGGTCCGCTTCGGCCGCTCCCGTTCGAGGTTTCCCCTGAAGCCGAGGCGAAGCGGAGTATGCTGATGGGCCTCTTTATGGATCCCAACGGGCCTGACCAGGCAAAACAAGACATACTACGCAATATGATGCCCCAGGAGCTAGATGCCCCCATCGACACGCAGAGCCACACGGCTCTCCACTGGGCAGCGACTCTGTCCCGGATGCCGCTACTTCGAGCGCTCATCAACGCTGGTGCCAGTCCATACAGAGTGAATGCATCGGGCGAGACCGCCCTAATGCGCGCCTGCGTCGTGACAAACTCGATGGATCTTCACACGTTCCCGGAGCTTCTCGACGTTCTCGGCGGCACCATTGATGTAACCGACGATAAGGGCAGAACCGTGTTGCATCACATCGCCGTTACCAGTGCTGTGAAGGGGCGAAACCATGCCAGCAAGTACTACCTCGAAAGCCTGTTGGAATGGGTTGTACGGCAGGGAAGCGCCCCGAGCAGCCAGAGCATGGCCGGTGTGAATGGAAACGGAGCGGGCGCAACTGTGAAGATGGGTATCGGGCGCTTTATGAGTGAGATTGTGAATGCGCAGGATCATTGCGGCGATACCGCACTGAATATTGCCGCCCGCATCGGCAACCGGAGCATTATTTCTCAGCTCCTGGAGGTTAATGCCGATCCGAACATTGCAAACCGCGCAGGGCTCCGGCCTGTGGACTTTGGCATTGGCACGGACGTTGTCGACGTGCGTGCTCACGGCGAGGTGGGCGCGGAGGCAAACGGCACTGCTGGGTCGAGTCAGAAGAGCAGGGAGAGCAGCGACGAAGTTGTGAACTGTGAGTTGCGTGCCGGTGTAACCGGGTGTAACATGGGAGCTTCCGTGCTAACAATGCTCCAGCCATCACCCATCTTATTGGAGAGACATCGTCCCTCTTCCAAGACGAACTCAAGAAAAAGCAAGAGGCCGTTGATTCGTTGCACAGCTCACTCCGCACTACTTCAGCCCAGGTCGGTGAAGCTCGCCGAACTCTGGAAGCCATGCAGGAGAAACTCAACGCTCAACAACTTGCTCGACAAAAGGTAGTCAACCTCACAAGAGCCTGTGAAGACGAGCAAAACACTATTATCCAGCTCGAGCGGACGCGTGGCCGCCTTGACATTGCGGCCGTAAACGCTTGGGAGTTGGAGCTTCGCGCGGCTCTGGAGGCGGCATCCACCGGGTCCGGCATGAACGCTGTAAATGGCCCGGGCCTTCCAAGCGCAGCCGTCCTTCGTGCTCGCGTCAATGCTCTCCGCCGGCGTTGTGAGGAGACCCGTCGAGCGGTAGCAGCGCTGCAAGCGTGCAGCCGCGACAGGGAGCTCAAGTATAGACACCTTGTGGCACTATGTACGCGCCGGCATGATAATGAGGTCGACGAATACCTCGAGGGCCTTACCAGAGCTGTCGAGTCGGAGAAAGGCGAACTTGAGATTTCCCGGGTCCGGAGATTTTTGGGTGGTGTTGAGAGTGTTGTGCATTGATTTGTTGGGTTCTTCTTTTATTGCACTTCACCGCCCCAGGGATTGTCGTCCCTTGCATTCGTATATGGCGTTTTGGGCTGCTGGAGTCTACTGGCAGAGTAGAGTTTCTTTTTTGATGGGTATATCCGTGTATTTGACTTTGCAGAGGCTCATTGGCCTCATGGCGTGGGGCAGTTGCATGTGAAACAACCACTGGGGCTTTGTCCTGGATGCTGTATATCAAAGGCAGGTCGTCTGCAGAGGTCGCTCCTGGGCTATAGTCATGATACGATTGTTGGCTAATTGTGGCTCTTGGTATAGAACACATGTGGTTGGCAATGTACTAGCCTAATGACCACCACTGCCGGACCATGTATAAATGCAGCTGTCTTTCGCAGTTGACGCTCGTTTTTATTGCCTTGTAGCTTTATCACCGAGTCAATCTCCATCGGTCCGTAATGCTTCTGAAGACCCAGCCAAGGGAATTGCAGCCAGTTCATTCTCATCGAAAGCCTATTCAACCCTTTCTCCCCGGGGTGGTCCTATTCCCGCGACTGTCCCTACCGGGGCGAGACAGGGACAAGTGGCCTCCTATTCGCGTTGCGTGTTTTACCTCCCGGTGACGGTAGAAGGTAGCTATACAAAAGGCGCTTGTGAGTGACAGCAGGAAACCGCACAGGGGAGATCACGGCTTGCATTGGACCTCCTCAGTGGGAAGAGGCATGAATGGCGGGAAAACACCGAGTGATTACCATACATACTATATATACAAAGGCACACTGTGCCGCTGTAAATTGCAGCACATCAAGCTCTGCCAGTCTGATCCAATACCTTGAACCTAATGGTATCGTCGCATGCAGCCCAACGCCAGATAACATGACTTTCCAATGCATACACGGTCAGGCACCGACACTCCACCCGAACGACCCGTCAAAGACATCGAGCTGGCTCACATCGGCATTGTCTCGCATGGCCTTGAGCACATGCAGAGACGGGACCTTGCCCGAGGGATAGTAGTGGAGCAGATTGTCCATGTCCTCGTCCGTGAAGCCGCACATCTCGTCCCAGCTGTACGCGTCGCTGACCTGCGTCATCCACTTCATCCTCCTGGGCCCATCCTCTGTCCGCGGCGCGATTTGCCGTAGCTTGACGCGCAGCTGGCCTACCGTCTCGATGGCCTTGCCCGCGTCCCGCGGCAGCTGCTTCGCGATGAACTTGCGGATCGTGCTGGCCAGCCGCGGGCCCTTGCCATTGGTGCTAACCATGATTTGCAGCGGCCCGTCGCGATGCACGCTGCCAAAGTAGAAGTCGCACTCCGGCGGCACGTCGGCGATGTTGGCCGTGATGCGCTTCTCTTTGCAGAGCTTCCAGATCGCCGTCGAGGCTTCCGGATCATCGATCGCTACCAGCACCATGTCGGCCCCGTCGAGATCTGAGGGCTCGAACTTGCGGTCCACGTGCGTGACTTGGTTCTGGGCGACTCGATAAGCCACCTCCGGGTTGAGGCCCGACGCGGGAGACACCACTGTCACGTCGGCGTCGGCATTGAGGCAGTTGAGGATGCGGCCAGCGGCGACCTGTGGCAGTACAACGGAATTGTTAGCTGAAACCATTGCTGGGGGACTCGGAAACACTGGGTCTAACGGTGACTAACTTCGCCGCCGCCAACAACCAGGACCTTCTTGCCCTTGATCTGCCAGGCAATGATCAAGCTCCCTCCGCCCTGTACTTGGGGAAACTTCTTCGTCTCAGCCATGCTCGTCTCGCCAGTCGACGCTGGGGTTCACCGCAGCGGAGAGTGTAAGGAAAGTTCCAGCCATTCCCGACGACAGGAGGCTTGCTAATGACACTAAAAATCGACGGCATTGGATCAACTTTCCTTTGAGGGGCGATAACGATAAGGCGGTCCACTCATCCCGCCAGTGACCCGGGCCAGTTTACCAGTCCGGGTGCCGTGGACGGATCACGCAGTTAGCGGAGTACGCTGAGTTAAGGGACTGTGTCCGCACTGGACAAGGTACCTAGGTACCTGAGGAACGCCCCCCACAGGTACCGCCGCACTGGAAACCCACTGGATCCTGGAACTGAGTGCGGCGGCGCAGCCTTGCCAACCAGCCGCCGCCATCCGGCGTTTAAACGTCGCCGTTTAAACGTCGCACTGGCAAACCATCACCAAAAGCCAAAGCAGACGTTAACCACACCATGTCGGTGGGGCATGGAGGATCCAGCAGAGAATAATTTCTCACGCAGGACGCGGGCGTTCTCTGCACTCTCCCCCACCTCCAGACAACCAGCTCATCGCCAAGCATGTCGAGTCGGAAGCTTGGGGGAGGCAGGATCTTGGGGAGTGGCAAGGGCCTCGCCCCGCCCTCGCCAGCGCAGCCTCCTAGAGCTGCCAGCCCTTTCGCTCCGTCTGACAGCAGCACTGTTTCCCTTCATTCGCGAAACTCGACGCAGAATTCAATATCCCCGCCATCTTCGAGCCCTCTTCCCGACTTCACGCAGGACCTCACGTCGAACGTCAGCCTTGCCGGTCCTTCCAATGGCGCCGCGTCCAGCGACAAGCTGATATGCCCAATCTGCCAGGAGGAGATGGTGCGTGTTCTACGGGCAGACTGCAGTGTTTGGGATTGGCCGAGTCTAACAGGCGACAGGTGACCTTGCTGCAATTAAACCGACACATCGATGACGTCCACCAAGAACTGCCCGAGACGGCGCAAGACGAGGTCAAGACGTGGTTCGACAAACAAGTGCTCAAGGCGAAGCGATTCCAGCCTCTGTCGCTGATCAACCAGAAGATTCGCGGCCTGGAGGTGTTCGAACCCAACGAAACACAGCCTCCGGCCCCGGCTGCGACGGCGCCCGGAAGACCGGCCGAGACGGCAGTTGACCCAGAAGAGCTGGTGACGAGGAAACACTGGCAACGGCCGACGGGCAGTGACCTCTGCACAGATCCAGCTTGCGGAAAACGCCTGGGTCCTCTCAATGGCAGCGTCAATTGTCGGAAGTGCGGGAGGCTGTTCTGCGACCAGCACACACTGTACCAAATGAAGCTCTCGCGGTCAGCCAACCACGAACCTGTCCGAGGGGTCTGGTGCCGAGTGTGCGAGACATGCTACAAGTCTAGGGAAGGATACAACGACCATGACGGAGTGTTGCAAGATCACACCGCGCAGTTCGTGGTAATTCGGACAAAGAAAGTGGAGAGGCAGAAGCTGGAAATCCAGAGACTAGAAAAGAGGCTGACCAAGCTGACGAGGCTGTTGGCAGAGGCGCCGCAAGATACATCGCTGAATGGGCCGGGACTCTTGTTGCCGGTGGCGTCGTTGTCGGGACAGAAGAATCACAGGAAGACGATTGAGCAATCTGTGGTTACGTGGGAGGACGACGCCGCTGTCTCCAAGTGCCCATTCTGCAAGCAAGAATTCGGGTCGTGGACGTTTAGAAGACATCACTGCAGAATCTGTGGGCGGGTGGTTTGTGCTGACCCCGAGACGGGCTGCTCAAGCGAGGTTGGGTTGAACGTAGCCAGCCGTGAGTACAAATGCAGCTGCTGCCTGGGTCCGAGAAGACTAGCTAACAGACAGCAGCAACAGCGGTCTCCGCGTCTGAAAAGCCCACGGCAGCGGTCAATGGGCAGCTAAGTATTGACGTACGCATGTGTCGCGACTGCAAAACCACCATCTTCTCTCATCGGGACTTTGCCGAGTCCATCGCGCACAAGCCACCAGACCAGCGCGCCTACGAGACGCTCCGGCAGTTTGAGCGTGGGATTCTCATGCTCATGCCCTCGTTCCAGAGGTCGCTGCTGGCGCTGGAGCCTCCAGGCGAGGACGGCCACGGCGCGAACAAGCCTGCTCCGACCCACGCTCAGATCCAGGAGGCGGCCAAGATCCGCAAGCGCCTCACTGACAGCTTCGCCAAGTACGATCTTGCTGCGAAGCGGATCCGGGATCTGAAGACCGACAGCCCGACCCAGCTACGTCTTCAAAAGGCCGTCTACGCTGCCGCCTCGACGTTTTTACACACCAATCTCATTCCCATGAAGAGCGTGCCTCGATTGTTAAAGTCAAATAGCTCCTCGTCTTCAAACAGCCGGCGACTCCTCTCTAGTGCAAACGGAGGGGCTGCCCACCTCTCCCCGCTACGTAACGGTGAGTCGGCAGGCTCGTACATGGACGCCGAAACAGCAAGTCTGGGTGGTGCAAGCGAAGCCAGCACAGCTGTATCAGCACTCGAGACAGAAGAGAAAGAAGCGCGAGAGAGACTGATCGTGCTGGAAGAGCAACGGTTTCTTGTTCAGGAGATGCTTAGCAATGCTCGGGGTGCTAGAAGGTTTGAAGAAGTCAGTTCGCTGACGAGAAACTTGGAGGAACTCGACAAAGAGATCGATGCTTCCAAGAAGTTGGTCAGCGGCGTGGAGGAGCGGTGGGAAGGGTTATATGCCACCACGGCGAACTAAGGGCAGCTCGGGGACGCGGCACTCGGACGGGTTCGTTGGCACATTGCATCACATCGAACGCATTGGGCGGAGTTTTAGGAAGACAGGAGTATATGGCGCTTCTAGGGTGTTTTTGGATAGGATAACGAAGAAGACTACATGTTCTAATTGCTTGCTCATTATCTGGCGGCAGTGAGATGTTTTGTCGGTGTCTGCACGAATGCATCGTGTTGTTTGATCCCAATGCCCCGCTGTTCCCTCGGCAGCGCCCCACGCCACAGGTAGGTACAGTACTGTATGTATGTACTGTACATACGGAGTACTTACACATGTACATACAATACTTCTCCGTCCCGGCAGGCAATCGAGCGCTCTTGAAGCGATAAACTATACACCGCGTCATCTGCTGCTAACCAAATATTCCTAAACACTTATCCTGACGCGTTGTGCAGCATGATAGCGGTAGAGTGCCTCCGAACGACCAAACCCTCAGATTTGCGCTCATTCGGACGCGCCGAATTTCCACTCTCCACATAGACGTCGTGCCGCAGCCAGTGGTCACTGCCCGACATAAACCGGGCGCAGTTACCATGGCGTCCCGCCGGCGGCAGGCCCGCAGAAAAGAACCTGAGCGCGCGGCTGCAATCTCCCCGGATCGAGAGTCGTCAGCAGCCCGGTCGGCCGAGTCCTCTTCCTTGTCAGAACCGTCCCCGCCATTCTACAACACCACCTTTTCGACCCATCGCGTGTCGCCCTTGTATCTTGGCAAAGAGCCGCTCACGGATCGTCGGCTAGAGACGCTCGCCCAGCGACTGCGAGAGACACTTGTTGGAGATGTGGTGCGCGGTGTGGAGGTGGGAATGGGAGGCGGGGAGGATGCCGTGATGGGCCGCGCCGGCGCCCTGGAGGCCGTCGAGGTGCGCTGGGTGCGCATGACCTCCATCTTGGACATACGGTCTGGGCGGGCAGGGCGCCCAGAGAGCCGCGATCTGGGAAGCGATGCTGTCGAGGCCAACACCAGTTCTGAATGGCAGCGCACTGTTGCGCGTCTGCGCCGGCGTAATGCGCTTCATATTTCTCTCCGCTACGAATCAGCTTTATGCACCGGTGTCCTCCTGCCGTCGCTCTCGGGCGACGAGGACAACGGCGATCTTGCAGATGCGCAGAATGCCCGGCTCTCCATGGCCACAAGTCAAGATGCGCAGCCGCCTTCGATAGCTGCGCAGCGCTTCCTAACAATGCCTCTTCTTCTCCTACGCATGACGGCGCCTCTTAAAAATGTCATTATTGACTTCTTATCGACTGCATTTGACTGCCGCATCAGCCCCCTTCGCTTAGGCACCAGGAGTATGGTGCACAGCTGGGAGTCCTGGGTCGGATCGGCTGGTCTTCCCTCGAGGGGTCCACACACGAAAGATGTGGTCCTCAGTCTGGGCTTTCATCTCACGCGTCTCAACGGACTTACTACTGCTGATGGGTCGGACGCCGCGGCGGACACTGGACTGAAATCCATTGACGTTATCATACCAGCTGGGGAACTCGGCAAGTTTGTCGAGGCAGGCACAGAATTAGCCAGGAGCAGCCGGTCACTACCAGTGCAAACCAAGCGGAAGGCGGCTGCCGAGTGGGAAGAGGACTCGAAGAAGCGCAGGAACCTTGCGGGCCGATTACGGGAAGAGGGCTGGGAATGGCAAAAGTCAGTGGCCGCAGTTAGCTCTGACGAACCAGATTCCGATGCGTTTAACCAGCCGTTTGTCGACGCTGTCGGTCATTACGTGGATAAGCATCTAGGACTGAACCTATTCCATCCCGGAGTCAGGATCATCAAAATTGCCTGTGGCGGGTTCGTCATGTCCGAGGGACGGCTAAAGATCTTTGCGCCTGCGGATTTGGGAGACGTAGATGCAGGCGATGATTACACAACTCCAGGACACCGGGGTGCGATTTCGGAGCTTCTGAGAAACCTGGTGGACAGAGCATCGATCAGGGGCATCAAGTGAATGAAGTGTTCGCTAGTTGCTCCAGGTTGTATCACGTCGGATTCCACGGGAGGCGTTTCGGTACTGGAGAGTACCACTGATACCCGTGGCTTAGCGGTCACAAGAAGGCGAAATAAAAATGAGCGATCTTGCCTTGCTGTCTCGCTGTAACACGATTGCTGGAATCGTGACTCTTCCAGAAGCGCCGGCTTGCGCCCGAGTACCGTGGAACAAGCTTCCACATACCCATGCGCCTGCCATATTGGGTTCTGTATGCTACCTTAGGTACGTACTGTCGGTACGTCCGGAGATAAGCACTCATGCAGCTAAGGTATGCAAATTATTCGAGGTGCAGTTTGCACAGTACTACGAGTCTGTACGGAGTACTGCCTCACCAGGTACACGGCAATGGTTGATGGTCTGAGCGCCCTGCAAAGTGTTTGGGGATTTTAACTGGGCGCCCTAGACCTCAGGCTCACCGGAACAACAAAACCGGAGCAAGACATCGCGCTTTTCGGTCCTTCGCGCTTTTCGGTCCTTCATGGAACCCACGTCTCGCCGCCGTGGTTTGTCAGCGTACTGGATAGTGTGGTTTGTCAGCGTACTGGATAGTATGGTTGGGATGAGGCACACCGGCAATAAAGAGAGGTTTCAAGGTGTACATAAGAATGCCGGCAGTACAGCCGTGAAGCCATTGGGGCTGGTATCGCAATCGACATCACCAAGTCGGGCTTACAGTTACCTACCTCACCAAAGCATCACATAATACATCTCAGACGACTTGAGCCGGCCTCACTTACCATATCTATCCCATCCACCTTGCCTTCGAAGCTTGTCAAGGGGCAAAAGCGGACGAAAATGGCCAAGATCGTGAGCATTGTCGGAGCGACTGGCGCCCAAGGCAGGGGCGTGATCGCGGCCTTCGCCAACGACCCGGCGTACCGCGTACGCGCCATCACGCGCAACCCGCAGAGCGCAGCGAGCCGTGCCCTGGCGGCACAACCCGGGATCGCCGAGGTGGTACAAGCGGACCTGGACGACGTCGAGTCGCTCAAGGCGGCGTTCGCCGGCTCGGCCATCATCTTCGGCGTGACCAACTTCTTCGAGCCCTTCGCGGCGCACGGCCCGGAGCGGGCCGTCGAGGTTGAAGCTCGGCAAGGGATCAACCTTGCGACCGCCGCGGCCTCGGCTCTGTCGACCCTCGAGCACTACATTTGGAGCACTCTTCCCGACGGAAAGGCGGTTTCCGCGGGCAAATACGTAGTGCCGCACTTTGAGGCCAAGAACCGCGCTGACGCATTTATCCGTCGCAACGAGGCACTCCTGCGCAGGACGACCTTTCTCTGGGTCACCTGGTACCATTCCAACTACGTATCCCCCATGTTCAAGCCCTACTGGATCCCGACGGCAGAGAAACATGTGCAGTTCGCCAGTTACGCCCCGGGTACGCCCGTGACCACAATCGGGGATGTCTCGGTCAACCTCGCGCAGTTTGTCCGGGCCATCGTTACACAGGGAAACACGGCTGGCGGCGCGATTGTCCTCGCTGCCATCGAGACCTCCACGGCCGAGAACTTGCTGCACCGCTGGGCCAAGGCTAAGGGAACAAAGGCCCAGTTTGTCCAGGTCGACGGCAAGACGTACCGCGACCTTTGGCCGAGGTGGGCCGAGGAGATGGGTGTCATGATGGAGTATTGGGACGAGTACCGCGAGAAGAGCTGGACAGCTGCGAACGGGCAAAAGGTACTTACTAAGGACGACCTAAATATCAGCGGCATGCAGAGTCTGGACGAGGCTTATAAGGGCCTGGAATTGTAGAGGGCTTTAGCCGCGTATTCTGTTGCTTAGGAATGCATTTAGTTTGACTCGGTATATCCCTCATTCGGGTGTGTCCGTTGAGGAATGTAACCATCTCCAACCCGGCTCTTAGCAGGCGCGAGGTGACCCAATCGATCCTCTCGTAAATACACACGTGCTACTGTACAACACAGTCTGTACGTGGCGAAAATTTGTGCTTAGACTGTGACTCGGCTTGCACGTTGTCATATTTTCGTATGACTAGGGGGTTTTCCCGGTCTCTCCAACGAATCAACGGGACTCTCCCGGTGTACCTTGGGCTGAAATGAAGGACTGGACCACGGCATCTTCGTGACTGGGTGTGAAGTCTAACCTCTGCCGTGGTTCTGACTTTTCGCGTCGCCGTCACGTATTTTGAAAATTTTGCGGGGCGTGAGGGCGTGAGCCTCCAAGTTGGCCACCACCTCAGCTACGTACCTGAAAGTGCCGGTAACCTGCGGCGTCCGCATCGACAGATTTTATCGTTTCGCAAGTTACCCATCACTGTTCACATACGAGACACATGACAGTCAGCTGCGTAGTATAGTTCGACTTGCATCGTCACAGATGCCACGAAAGCCAGAACACCAATTGGCAATGTCCGTCACTGTACAATGTACATACATGGCATCAGGCAGTGCTGAGGTTGAAGAGTAGTGACAAAAGGAAAGCAATGAAATACCCGTGTGACGCCACCCCGACGCTATGCAACCCATGAAGAAGAAGCGGAAAGCCTCCCAACCCAAAAATAGTAACAAGAACGCAATTTGTCTCTCACTTGCTCACAGCCCAGCTCGTGCGGCATGCCACCTCAGTCATCCCCCTCGGCCCACCTCAGTTCTATTCAGGCTCGACCTTATCGGATGGAAGTTTTCGGCCGGGAAGCCCCAGCAATTTCTTCACGCCTCGCGCAAAAAGCATCATGCCGCCGATGGAGGTATGCTTGGCTGCCTTAGTTGATCGAGTAGACCGAGATGTCATCGCCGTGGAGGTTCGTGAAGGTGCATGTCTTTCTTTGCCATCGAGCGAAGGATGCCTGCTGTCGGGGCCCCAATATACGCCTAGCCGGGGCCTTCTTGCTGCGTCGCGTTCAACTTGCGCTATCTGATCCTGAAGCAAGAGGAGTTGTCAATGATGATGCTGCAACAGCGGTGAGAGATTGCCGTGAATAGACACTTACCTTTCGCAAAGGCTTCGCAGACGCGACCACCCATGAATCGCCGCTACGCTACCAGCAGGTTGCCATCGTCAGTTATATGAAGTCGTCCATAGGTACCCAGTCAGTTGAAGTGCTGGTCGGAGCCCGGCACTGACTCGGAATGCTTGGGCGTACTTACCCAAACACAATAATGCCCCTTGCCATGAATGGTATCGAGAGCTTCCCCAAGCTTCCCCGGATCTGCGTTCGATGGCGGCCGCAATACCTGCTTCGTCCACCCTGCTGGAACATCCATATCGACGACAATTGAACGGTCAGAGATGCACGTCCCTCAACGGAATACAAGGTCAGCACGCCTCGATTGGGATAGGTTGCGCACCGAGGTCGGGAAAATACACATGTAGAGCTGAGGATGTATCATGCATGCCGATGCTCACTTATATTGTGATAAATCTCGAGATGGAAGGCGAAGCATGACGTGTTCCGGTTAGGTAAGGAGGTCTAGCAGGATTTCGGAGGCCGAAAAGAGGGGATGGGCTGATAAAGCCCATGTGCGTGGCTTCGCCTTTTGCTTCTTCTTCGGGACGTCCACACACCACCTGCAGCGCCCCGCTGACACGTCGCTGCCTATCGTGTTGTGGCCACCCTGCCACACCCTCGGTCTCACTGTCTCACAATGCCTTTTGGCAATCCGTATTACCTATTTGCCTCGCTATTGGCGCTTACATTGACCAGTGCCACGACCAGACCTGGCAACATGTGAAATGAAGCGCTTTTACATACATGTATCTCTCTTAAGATCGTGAGCTTTCACTCGCCTTGTTGTCATTCCCCTTGAAACCCTCCATTCTCTTCCTCTGTGACATTATAGCGAAAGGTCTCTCTCCACGGGGCTTTTATTTCCACACACACTACCTACCTTTCTGCAGCGAATCCCGCGCTCTGGTGTGGGACCCCGCACTTGCTCTGTACTTCCAGCAGGTCTCTGTGCGCCATAGAATGAAATTCAGTTGTTGCGTCTTGTCGCACACTGCATGGGGGGCTTTTTTGCGCAACTATCATTGAGTGTGGTTTTGGGGCGATACTGCTTTCGGATATGTGCAGACGCAGCTTTCCTGTGAGCGGGCGGGGGAGCGGTGATAGGTTCTTATCGTGCCCTCCATAACATCACTTGTACAAGAAGATGGGCCGAGCAAAGGGAAGGGCCGGGCGGTTAAGCCCGCCCAAAGTGGTTATGGCGAGGCTCGCTAATGTTATGTATCTCTGGGCAGTTATAAGACCAGGGCGCAGCCGGCTTACTTTCCGAAGCCCCATTGTTACCTTACTCCCCCGTCCCATTGGAGCTGTCCGGACCACACGAGGCAGCTTTTCCAAAATAGCTCGCTATGGACTGGCCTAGTGTCGTTCATCCGTATCTCACGGACCAAGATTTAGAAGACTTTGTCTACGACAGTCCTTCTCAGATCAAATGTAGAGTTGTGACACATCACGTGGGTTCTCACTGGGATTCCTACCTGTACCTTGCACGAGAAGCAGAGGGCACCATCACCGGGCACCCCTTCCGCACGCCGCAGAAGCTCATTCAAGTCTTTCAGGGACTGAACACAAACATCTCCCGCATTTCTTTGGAGAGCCAGGCAGACTGGGACAAATGGTTTCAGGCAAGTCGGTTTTCTTGATGTGTGGTGTCTTGATTGCATGGCCTTTACTGAGTTCGGATACCGTAACATAGACAGCCATATTTCAAAGAGATCTCAAGGCTGGTAAAGGCCAAGACCCGGACCTCTCGGGATTCCATGTATTGTCAGTAACTGGTCAGAGCAGTCTGCCGCCCCAAATCTTGTTATCTGACCCTAGCACAGGCTGTGTGGCCGTGTTGATCCCAAACCCAACGAGCCTGACCCAATCGACTGGCCGTTGTATCACTTGCCATGCTCTCGCGAGCAGTGGGGGCGGGTCACCCAGGCCTTCCCGGTTCACAACGTCGTACTCAGGGCCATGGAGGAGAAAACCTGCTACTCGACGTTTCTTGTCAAGCGCGAAGCCAGCGACATCCTAGAGATGTATACGGCTACCACGTCGTCGAGACGCTACAGCAGCATGGCCATCTCGTCGACCCATTTTAGGCGCTCCAAGCTGACGGTTGCCGTGGTGTACGGCTGCGACGACGAGATCATGGGCAAAATTGAAGCCCTGTTGGGAGGGTGGCCAGAGGTCAAGAACCACCCATTACTCATGATGGGAATATTTGCGGAGCTACAGCGGGATAGAATACAAATTCTGGTCAGAGATATCACTGACTCCTGGCTTGGCCTGACCATCGAGTCCCGTATAAGCCCGTGGGACAGGAGAGCGAGGCCATTGACCTGGGACGAGAATCAATCGCTCCGCGAACACCGCCACATAACTGACGAGGTCGAGGACGAGGTGAGAGTCACTAAACTGCAACTGCAAAAGACGATCAGCCAGATCGATGAAGTATTGGCCCTGACTACCGAACCGTCTCGCAACGACGGACGAAACAATAACGCAGTTGTCAAGGGAAAGGAGGTCGACACCGGCCAGACGGTTGATGGGGAGAATAACGATGCCACGGACGTCCAAGACGGACGGGAGGGTGGTGCGACTGACGGCTTTGCAACCAGCATACGCAGATTCAAGCGCCGGTTTGACGAGATCAACATGGACATTGACGACATGATGTCAAAGCTGCGGATGACGGCCGATGATATGATCTACACCAGGGAGCTGGTATGTATTATCGATTGAGCGTCCGGCCCACAAGACAACACTCCACCCTATCTCTTACTGACGTTTCTGCTGCAGTTAGTCGCTGAGATTGCCAGGCGAGAAGCCAAGTACAGCACTGGAATTGCCTTCATCGCCATGATCTATCTCCCCATGACGACTGTTGCAGTGAGTGCCTGCCTCATACATTTCCCGCCATCCCCGTCCCCCAATCGCCATGTTGGGTATTTCAATTAACGCACTGGTCAGACCATCCTGTCTATGCCGGTATTTAGCTTCCAAAGCGACTGGAAAAATGCGCAATTTGTGTCTGTAGGAGATAATAGCTCCGGTTCCTCCAACTCCGCTTCTGGAGGCAATACGTTGGGCTCCAATGGTCCAGTCTTCTCGGGGTACTTTTGGATCTGGTTGCTATTCTCGGGGGTCTTGACTGCCTGCACGATTTTCATCTGGTGGCTTGCTACTAGAGGGGATGGAAGCAGCGACGACAGCTTACTCAGCTGGCTCTCGTCAGTCATTTCTCACGGCGACAACATGGGACCTGAGCAAGATGACGAACAGGATGCCGATGCCCGAGAGACAGACCCTCTCAATCGCACGGGGAGCCACAGGTCTGAAACTGTTGAGGGAGTACTTGTACCCGGAAATGCATCGGCAGCAAACGAAACCTCAAATGTCACTCCTCCCGAGAAGGTTTCTACCAGAGAGGAAATAAGTCCGCCGCCGCGGAGCGCTTGCTTGAAGCTGCTGGACTTCGCCAGAGGTCGGAAGGACAAAAATGAGATGGTCTGATCGGTACCGGTTTCCGATACTGAATGGGCACGTGCACGAGCAGCGAACAATGGCGTTCTATCTACGTAGGTACGGAAGGTAACTGGGTATCTGAAGCAGGGAGGCACGGTATTAGCTCGAACTCGAAAGTTTCACTTTACCTATATCTACAGGTACCTTACATTCCGTGGTAGTTCACAACCTATATCGCATTTACGAAACTACGTGCCTAGCGTGCATTTCTCCCTTCTCGTGTTGAGATTATCGTGGGACACTGATGCTAGGCTGGTTGCATCGGGCAACTACTAATCCTTTTGGGCGTGAACAACGCCTTTTTAAGCGAGGGATCGACAATACTCGCAGCCATGCGCACTGATAAAAAGGTTATTATATGGACGATGCATTTATGACCTAAAACAGTGTCTACCTAAATATGTTTTCCTCAGTTTTATCGGCTTTGATAACGATAAGAGCTTAATAGATACCGGTTCTACTCACTCGATGTAGACTTGGTAGCGTGGTGGGGCTCTCCGATCCCAGCTCTCTAACTATTCGCTCGCTAAGGAAACAAGCAACAGTGATCTCCGGCCGCGTTGATTCCAATTGGCGACAAAAGGGAAATATGGGCCCGTCAGGTGCTAGCCCCACCACGCTACCAAGTCTACATCGAGTGAGTAGAACCGGTAGTTATTTTGCGGCTATGTAGAGCTGATGGCCAGGATGCTAGATGTACTGGAAGCCCACTTCTTTCGCGATCGCATAAGCTGATTGGCTGTAGACCCGGTCCTCGCTTAAAAGGGCGTTGTTCACGCCTGCCACGAATACACCAGGTTCGTGCGAGACACGGATGCATCCAATTAAAATCCAGCGATTCTAAGTACTTCAATTCCCACCTAATTTAGCCTGTGCCACTTGTACCAACAATCCTCGTTGTTACAAAGAGATACCCCACAGTCCTGACAGCCATATCTCGAAGTTCTGCGCACCCCACGAGCGTTACCGTCAACTTCACCCAATGCAACCCGTTTCGGCCACTGCAACTGCGCATACAATAGTATCACTTGGTACTTCCATTTGTGGTGGAAAAAATGAAGCAAGAACTGGTTTACTTAGTAAATTGGCCGCGTTCGCGTTTGTTGACAATGTACCGCATTCGTACTTGAGATTGGCAGGGATGTTGCGCACAGAACACCTTCCATTTTGGGAAGGTGGTGTATTCGTGACAGTCCATGGGATAGCCCCACTATCTCGTCTGATTCCTCGCACTAGTGTAGGAGGTGGGTTCTGATTGGTCGGTTTGTGGTGGCCAGGGTGGTGGTGCAGGGGGGTTGCACCGCAACGAAGGGTCTGAGCCTGCTGAGATAACCCCACCCGCACACCCGAGTCCGGGCCCATGTTCGATTTTCGGGTGCTTCCTTCCCACCCATTACACCCCTTGCAATGCAGGGATAGTCAGGGCTGCAGATTGCCCGATTTTGTTTGCTCTGTCGGTTGGTAAATAGCACCGACAGCTCGACATTGGTTGCTGTGGCTTTTCGTGTCGCGTCGGACATGCTAAACCCCGTTCGTTTGTCTCCCCTCTCCCGCTCGCTCGCTCGCTTGCCTAGACCAACAGCCGGTTCCCGGGTTTCGTCGGTGTGCTTCCTCGCTTTTTTCGAGCCGGGAGCATCAAATACGGCCGTAGAACAAGGCGAAAAGAAGAGAAAAGAAAAATCCGCCAGGGAAAGAGCGGCCCTCGCGACTTGGGTTCCCTGCCCCGGGCCCGAACAAAATGTTTTTTTCACGGCCGACGGACGAGACTTGCGGTGAACACTGCAACGTCAGTCTCGTTACACCACGAAACCCATTCTTTCCGTCCAGGTTTTCGCCCTCGCCCCATAAGTAAACTAGGGTTCTTTACTACCTCCCCCTCCCGAGACATTGACTCCTCCGGCCGCAACGTGCAGCCCGGGAACCGACAAGCGAGGGATCCTGGATGGCAGATCTTGGGCGCGGACAGTGAAGCTTAAATCGACGTCGCCTGTCCTACGGAAGCGGCGGGGAGCGGGGCTCCAGTTTCAAGGCTGCGTGGAAGACAAAACGCTTATTTTTATTTTTTTTATTGTTTAATACCTAAAGAGAAAAGAGGAAAAAACATAATCCAGCCTACGATTGGAGATTTTGGTTTTCAAGCAAAGAACTACACTTTATGATCAAATTCGAGAACATTAAGCCCGACGGTAAAGACAGACCTAGGTGTTGATCTTCTTCTCGTCCCAGCCCTGCGTGCGTATGTAGTGGTCGTAGACGACGGGCTTGTTCCACTGCGTCTCGTCACAGGGCTATCGCCGCCACCGTCCCGAGAACCACTTTCAGTTGCGAGACTACATACACCATAGCAGAGCATACGCCAAGGCAGCGATGTATATCACCAGTCCGGCAAGTAGTATAGCGCATCCCACCCGACCAGGGTTGAGCTCGAAGGCGACGGAAACCTCTTCCACTTGTTGCCCCTCCACGCGCCTCAACCACCGTTTTCTCACCAGAAAGGCCTTGTCAGAATGGCCTACCCCCTCTGTTGGTATAGTTTGACAGCATTTGTCTTCCGTATCTTTCTATATCGTGTAAAGATATGTTAGTGCTTTGCGGAAAGCGGGATCGTGATACCCAGGGCATCCCGGGGTATCGTCCGGATTCTCGTCCTCGTCAAGACTCTACTTACCCGAATCTCTAATGATCTCTTGTGGCCTTCATCCATTGTCTCAAGACGCATCTGAGCTCCAGCGGCTGGAGCGACGCCACCAGGCAAGAACCACCACGGATCATTGTGGGGAGGTAGAGTGCCGTAACGCCCGTAGATCTTTTCGATCGGGAAGTTATATACGTAGCTAAAGATCATCCGCTGCTCCCTATTCCAGACCGTGACAGCGTGGACGTTTTCTCTCGACAATCCATCAAGTTGGAAGGTAGACAGAGTTTGCTGGGAGTGTGAGGCGAGGGTGACCTCGGCAACCCAGCGAGACTGCCACTTGGGCTTGTCGGGAAACTCGCGGAGTGTGTATTCGCGGCTGGTCGGGTAGATTGAATCTTTCGGCCAGTCGGTCCTGTAAAACTCCAGCTCTGGCACCCTATTTGCCGAGGTCCAGCGCAGTCCCTCCCGCATAACGTGTGCGATGTCGCAGCAGCGGAATCTTATAGTGGCAAACCATTTCTCTGGACCCTTGCTAATCTCATCGCGGTTAGGGATAAACCGGACGTCGAGTAAGTAGTCTCGGGATGGGGTTTATCTGTGGTGGTCGCCATCGTGAGGGAAATAGATTCAAGTTCGATGTAAGATTTAAGGAGAGAGAGAGCGGCGGGCGGTTGGGATTTTATACCAGCGAGTGGCGCCGCATGCTGTATGTACAATCCTTTTTTTTTTTTTCTTGGAACCGAGGAAATTCGGTTCAGGTTGATCAGGTGAGCCCATTAGCAAACCTTAAATAGCTCTGCGGCGATAAGAATATCGAGCCACCGAGGGGAGTCTTAGTGTGTCGCGGTGGATCAGGGGATCACGCAGTGGATTTATCTCAGCGAGCTCAGACTAGTTCACTGTGGCGCGACTTGACTTGGACCCACAAGACTAAATTTGAGCTAATAGGATGATAGGGACGAACTTGCGAGTGAACTGGTCTAAGGTAGATTATAGATTAGAACTGTAAATATAGCAGAAAGTTCAGGGTCAAATCTACGTATTTAACAATAACTGCATTTAAAGTGCGTGTAACAGTAACTCTTTAGTATCATTCGAATCCCTGGTTAATAACCTACCTATTTATATATATTTTACTGCTAAAAGATGTTAGAAAGCTCCGATATAGAGTCTAGTGCATTGTTTAGCGCGGCGTTACTAGCTCTCTCCTTTATATGTAATAACACTAACGCTAATAATTATTATTAGAACTATCATCTTTCTTATCCTTTGCTCCTTTAAGCTTATAGATTTAATAGATGGCTTGTTCCACTCGTCTCTCCTGCTCATTGGGATCTATTATAGTATTATAGTGTAGGTTGCTAGGCAAACTCCTTCCGTTAATAGGTTAATGAATGGAAAGCCGTACTAGGAAAAAAAAGATATGTTAAGGATAAGATGGTCGAGTATATGCTTGTTTTAAAGTTTAAACTAAAATAAAGCAAAATTGCGGCTGTTGCTATAAAGGTAGGTGACGCGTTAGATTTTCTGTTATATGGTTCTGATTTACTTTAGTAGGGTTGAAATTATAACCACTTTCTTCTGTAATGCAGAACATGCTGTTGCACCCGCCGGGAATGGCGTCCTTCCCAATCGGGTATGGCGCTGCGTCAGACCCGCGTGCTCGCACGGTCCAGCCGCACCCGCAGCATAAATAGAGCCGCTCCTCTCCAACGTCCCTTTCTTGTACTCTCGACTTTCTCCCTCCCTCTTTTCCTCGCTCGGTCCCTGCCTCCTCAAATGCGCCCATCACCTCCGCTTCTCCGACCCTCATTTCGCCAAGGCTGCCTTCCCCTCTTTCCCGCGCCTCGGACCCGCAGATCGTCTTGCGCAGGGCTCTCGCTTTCTGGCAACTGTTTCCCCGAGCCCTCCTCTCCTCCGTACCGCTTGCCGACTGAGGCCTTCTGGCGTTTCGGCTTATTTGAATCACGGCCTTGCACTCGACTCGTGCTGCACCTCCAACCTGAGTTGGAGCTTCATCTTCACTAAGCGATTAAGATCCGCCTGCTTTCCTTGCGACATGGCCTCTCGCCTCTTCCGTCCCTCTGCTTTACCAGCCAGGGTTACTAGCCAGGGTGCCTCCCTTCATCCGCGGGGCTGATCCCGTCCTGGTAGGTCCCCTGCGGTTCGCAATGCATGCCGACTCTGACCAGTCACAAAACTGCCGCAGGTATGGGCGGCGTTCAATGCAGAGATATCTCAGGAGGCCTCTTTCCGCTTGGCGCATCGGGGGCGTACTCGGTCTACGGGTCAGATATTCTCGTATTCGGACCGAATGTCGGCGCAGCTACGGCGGAGCCTGCAGCAGAGTTGGTCATGAGAACGGCACCTTCGCGCCCTGATTTGACTGCGATCTGTTTCGTGGGTCAGACGCCGTGATTCAGCCTGCAGCGGACGGGGATAGAAAGACCGAGCCGACACGGCCCCTCGATCGACGCGGTCCAATGGGGGAGAGCTTCAGTGAGCAAGGTTCTGGCGCAGCAAGGACAGCGGAACAAGGAAGGGAACGAGGTGGACCCGAAGATGACGTGGCCTTTCCGGCGGTCTGCTGGCACAGGACGCGCGATCCTTGCCTCCGCTGCATTGACGGCGAGGCAGACACGGACCGGTGAAGGCGATGGCGGTGGGACGGCGGTACCCTGTGCGACGGCGATTGGTGGTTCCGGCAGCGGGGCGACGAAGAGGAGGGGGACAGCTCATGCAGCGGGCTGGAAGGAAAGGGAGATGACGCGCTCACGTCACAGCGGCTAGGCCGACCTGGGCAACTTCCAGCGATCCCATGGATCATGCGGCATCAAGGTCAAGGCCTTGAATCCGTCGCGATACGATATCCTGCCAGTCCTCCCTTTTCCTGCCGACTCCTCGACGTCTCGGCAATTGCGTGATTGGCAGAGGTACGAGGGACCGGTGAGTCGATATCTGGTGTCCCCGGAGCGAGATGCATGGAGGCGTTTCACGATCGAGCACGTTCCTTTACGGCCGTCGGGATTGGCGGAGCGGATGAGAAGTTGGCGGTTGGGCCCAGCTCCTTGCGCCAGGTCTGTGGTCAAGTCCGAGTTCCCGCGCACGCCGATATATTTCGCTCGTCCTCCGGTACCAGGAGTGAAAAAGACGGCCAGCTTGCACACCAAATTCGTCTAGGTGTTGTTCTTCCTCTAGCCTTTGTCATTATTCTGCCATTCAGCAGCGCGTATTACTGGCAACACTATGGCAACAGTCTGCCTTGATCAGCAGATCTTTTACACGGCCCCTGCGGCGGCGGATTCTAAGCGTACGATCCGCGGTCTTTTGGCTTCGAAACCCCCCTCTTCAGCCGTCTCTGGAACCACTTTACATCCGCCACCTCCGCCGTTGCCGCAGGATGCAGGCGATCCATGGTCCAGTGATATCAAAATGTCACAGAACGACGTGATCGAAATCTCTAGCGATGACGAGTCTGACAACGACACCCTCGACGACAGCCACTTCGACAAGACACTCGAATCTGGCAGTGTTGCCGGGACAGGTATGGGCTTGGATTTCTCATATATGAGTGAACAGTGATGCTGACACGCCTGAAGTAGGAAACACTGTTGGCGCAGTTCCTGGTACTGGTGGCAGCAGGCAGGCAACGAAGCCTTCGCCTGCCGGTCCGGCGCTCTTTGACGATGAATCCACATCGAACCACGAGCAGCAGAGACTTGGCCTAGGATGGTCTCCAGAGCCATCGTCTGTTTCTACCGCTCCGCATGCGGAGCAGGGCCAATCAGTTCCGGCATCCCGCCGGGAACTCGACTGCGCGGGATCTTCTTGTCGACAGGGTCTCGGGTGTCCCAGGCACCCCAACCTGTCTACAAAAATCTACCGCCAGTATCGACACGCTGAAGAACCCAGGGTTGATGCGGACAACGCACTCCGCCTCCCGTACACTGTGCCTGGTGGCTCTTCCGACACCTCTGAGGCAGAGCAGAGAGGCTGCAGCGTGCCCCAGAGAGCTGCATGCTCCGGCGAGACGGGCGACGGCGAGGACTGTCTTCCTTTGGCCAGAAGCGGGAGTGGAGAAGGTACCCTTCGCTGTGATGAGGCTGACGCCTCCGATTTGGCCGTCGTCGAATCGACCCCGCAACCTCCCGACGACCGAAACCTCAATACCAACGTTGAAGAAGACCACCGCCCTGCCCATCCTCCGGTTCTAGACAGAGGAGAGCAGGCTGACGGGAATGATGAGCGTGAGCTGTCTAATGCCGAACCATCCATGCACCCGTCCACCAGCCAAGACCGGGGCAACCGTCAGAGCAGCAGCGGTCGTCGTCGGCGTTGCGATACCAACGATGAGGAAGACTGTTCTTCTATCGCGGGAGGTGACGCCGAGCAGGCCAAGCATGATGATCTCGTCCGGCCGCAACGAAGGAAGCGCCGCAGGGTAGGCACTTCGGCCCCTACAACCCGCAGAACAGCCCCCAGGCGACAGGCACGTCTGCGTTGCACCAGCTCCCAATCACAGCAGGCTCAAAGACAGACCCAAGACCCAAAGCGCCGCCAAAATCAGCGCATCATTCCCGAGCCGCGATCCTCAGAGCGTATCGCTTCGGAAGAGGAGTCAGTCAAAGTCCCTTTCGCGTACTTTGAGGAATGGCCAGTCCAAGGAGTCGTCAAGCACTTGGTAGTAGGCAAGAAGGAGACCTTGCAGGCGGAATTCTGGTGGAGCGCTTCTGTGCATCACGGACAAAAACAGGGCACACCTGAACACCCACGGCGCAAGTCACCAGCAGAGAGAACTTCCTCGACAGGGCGCGCCCACCCTTCAAGAGTGGCTTACACGGCCAAGGAGGTCCAGGAAGGCAAGTATTTCCAGGTCGAGGAGATTCTGGGCTCGCGACGACGAGGAAGGCGGGTGGAGTACCTGGTCAAGTGGGAAGGGTATGGGCACGAGCATGATAGTTGGGAACCTGTTGCGCATTTCGAGAAATGTCCTGAGATGCTCCAGCAGTTTCACGAGGACGGGAAGGTCCGGGTAGGGGAGATGGCAGATCAACGGCGGATTCAATTTCTTTCTGTGTTCCTCCCAGGTAGCTCTGTGCGTAGTGATAATTCTCTTTCATCGGGTCGTACATGTACGGTCTCGTGGTCCGCGATCGAACCGTGGCGGCGCCGGTGCCCGCGATGAGCAAGGCCGTGACCGCGTCGCCGGCGTCCTCTTCTAAGCCGAGGTGAGCGTCGCAGTGATCGCCGGATTGGCGCAGGCGGAGTTGCCGGCCAGGCCGAGGCGATCTCGGCCGCCATCACGGGACCGGCCGCGAGTGAACTGCCCGGACCGGCTCGGTTGCGGCCGGCGGCCTGCCCGTCCAGGGTGGCGAGGTTTCCCGTTCTTGCAGCCGTATAGCGATACGATTGGCGACCAAATCCGAAAAATCGTGGAAAACCGACGAAAACTGAGGGCTTCCTCGGTTCTTTTTCTTACCCGTGAGCGGTGGGGAGCTGGTGTGGATGGTGAAGGACGGCAAGCTCAGCGGAAATCTCACGTGATGAGGGCAGCACACCCGACGTCAAGGCTCAGTCACACAGTCTCAGCTAGAAATGAAGGCGGGTTTCAATTCTTCTTGCTGCCTTGCCAGCGTTGTCGAAGAAGATGGTGAATAGAACACATATCTTGAGATCGGACCAAGTCTTGCTTTAGCTTCTTCCGCTTTCCCTCCTGACCCTGACCACCCACGCCTCCACATTATCGTCTGCTGATGCAGTGGTCACATCTGCTCGTTTGGGAGTGAAACATGCCCTGGATTTCAGAATTTGAAATCGCAATCAAGTGTCGGGTATCCAACAAAGACTTGATCGAGCGATACACAATCGTTCGGAAGGCTGTGATCGTTCGAGTCGGCTGTCTTGGTCGACTTAGCGGCCGCCTCATCCGCCGGAGGCGCAAACTGCTCCTCCGACTTATTAGCCAAGCATCTGGCACTAGGTTACTGGTACTTACTGGAGGAAGCGCGATAGGTTCAGGATCACCCACTGTGCCTGTACCCAAATTAGGAATCTCAGGTCTCGGAGGTTCTTCAGGGGGCGGGTCTTCTGCTGAGTGGGACCGCTCTTTCGCATTGACGTTATTGGTAGTTGTAGAGGTACCATCATGTTCAGGCTGTCCGCTGGCCCGGTCGCGGGGATTGGGTGTCGAGCCTGGAGGACCGGAGGACGGACCCTGATCAGGGCAGTCAGCCCAATCTCGGCCGGCTTTAGCTAGCACAAGGGACTCACTGGGGAGTTTGGAGGAGCTTGGGACCTCTTGTCATTTCCCGACATGGTGAAAGGTGGGGCAATTGGTTTGGAAGGAGACACCCAAATTATGAGAATAGAGACCAGGATGGCTGTGCGATGGCAGTGAGAGAGAGTTCTCGACGAGAAAGGGGGCATTCTTATACCCGCTGGCTGGTGAGCTCAAATCCAAGCAAAGTTAGGCGACTGACGAGTGTGAAAAGGTGCTCCTGAACCAAATTCTGTCTGTTACGATGCTTTAACTTTGATCACCCTAACCAATGCCCGCATCTCATCTGAGCTACGGCCGGGCGTCCTTAGGGGGCAAGCTTGGTGTCACGGATCTGTATCCCTGTCTACGTAATGGTAGACTTGCATGATGCTGATCAGCACATTGCAAGAGTACATAACTGTGATCCCGCAGCAGGGACCGTACTTTTGGGATCATTGATGGGCCAATCGAGTCGGCCAAATGGCAAGTTCTCCCAACCAGTCAAAATGCAAGCGGTGACACGACTATCAGACTGTGAGACCACGGTGTAGGAACGGGGTTCACAAATTTGTGATCCAAGGAAGGAAGCATACCATCACTCATGCAGACACGACCGCAATCGGAAAGGGAAACAAAAGTGTTATCCTTCCACAGTGTAGGAACGGGGTTCACAAATTTGTGGTCCAAGGAAGGAAGCATCCCCTCGCTCATGCGGACACGACCGCAATCGGAAAGTGAAACAGAAGTGTTATCCTTCCACAGCCGCCAGGGGGTATGCAGCCTCACCGAGCAAACCGCATAAATGCCCGCCACTGATTGGACGTATCAAAATCGTGTATGAACGAGGCAGGATGCTCCAAAGTATCGTGGGCGCCATACGAATCCTTGGGGCTCGAAAAGCGCCCCTCCTGTGTGAATATCGCGTGAAGCATGCATGCTCTGTTCTAGCAAATTGACCGTTCAAAGCTCTATAAAAGCGGATACGAACCCCCTAGTCTGAGAGAAGCAATTCAAATGCGCCCGAAGCTCTAATTTGAACCGTATCTCCGATCCCAATACCTGTGTACTTAGAGTTTGACAATAGGGAGTCTGTGGCAAGTTGCTGGTCATATATTGAACTGATTTTAGTTGATATCAAGTCTCAAACACAATATGGATTCCGCATATCCGCTTGTTCTCTTAGGTAGGCATCATACTAAATGAAGGGCTACAGTGCTGACGTATCTTGAATTCAGTCTAATTAGTCTCTGTCTCTGCTAGGAATCCGGTACGTAATGTATTCAACTTTGATTATAGTACAATAGAACAGCAGCTCTAACTAGATCGGAATGCCCAACTCTGCATGTCTCCTCTACGTTCCTCTCTAACTCGACAATCATGAAGGTACTCGCAACTTATGCATTGGAGATGTTTCCTTCTGCTTCTCACTTCTCCAAAGCCTCAACATCAGCATCCAGTCATGGCAGCTAACTAGGACCCAGACTATAGCACAATTCCTACTGTATTCAATACCTTACCTCGGGCACTGAATTCCAACATCTCCAAAAAACTGGTCCTAGTTCCAAGCATGGCAATTCACTGGCTGCTTCTCCCCCGACCACCCAAGATGGGTCACTCGTAGCGACGACCATGGACAAGAAACCCCGACGGCATGGGCAGACGTAAGATAGCTACTGGTGATATACCGACTTTGATTGCTAGAGGCTTATAATTTGGCGATAGGGAACCTGTGACAAGGTGCTAGTTGAAGTATTGGACAATTGCTACTTGATTTCAGAGCTCGACTCCCCGTGACTATCATCGGTCCCTTGTAACTGAACAGTAACATGCCACGTACGTATTTTGCCGTACCTCAAGACTAAAGTGCGCAGAAGATCGAGCAAAGATAACGGGGAATTTACATCATCCAGTCAAGATACGCATACCGACTGGTCCTGGATGTCGGCGTAAGGAGATATTTCTGGGCCAATACACGTAATGAGTGACAATGATCTGCACCTACCTACGTGGAGGGATGTATAGAGAGCAGGCGGCGCGGCCGTGGCCGCCTCACAAGGGACACGCAAAAGGACATGAAGGAGTTGCGTATGAAAATAGTAATTGTATGGATCCAGCCATGCAAATTAACTGCCTGCCTCTGCTCTGACCACCCAAGATGTGTCATAGCTACGACCATTGACAACAAAAGAGTGATCCAGCCTGCTGGACTGTACAGGACTGGAAACCGGGACGCCCGCATCCCTGAATCCACCAAGCCACCACCACCACCGCGATGCAAGACAACAACAAAATCCAGAAAATATGCCAATATCCGGTCTATCCATCCGATACTTTCCTCCAATACAACGGCCCCCTCTCGGGCCCAGGGCGTTGCTTCTAGAACCCAGCCCTGGGAAGCTTACCTTAGGTACCTACTACATGTAATTATCTGACCTCCTTAAGCCAGATCCTCTCGCTGCCAGGCTTCACATAGTACTGCTTCTCCTTTTGCGAGTACTGCACGTCGACGTGACGGCCGGGGTCCTTCTTGTCAATGCCCTTGATGTAGGGCCTGCCCTTGTCGATCCCGTGCACCGTGTACTTGTCCCGCGACTTCTCGGGCTGGACGTTGCGCGGCGGCGCCGGCGCCGGCTTGCTGCTGCTGCCGCTCGGCTTGGAGGCCGGCGGCGGCGCGGGCTTGGGCGCGGGCTTGCTGGCGGGCGGAGGCGTTGGGTTGCCGGCGACCGGATTCCCCCTGCTGTCGGGTCGAGGGGCGTAGGCGCCATAACCGTCGGCGCCGCCTCGGCTGTCGGGTCTAGCTGGGTACGCGCCATAACCCCCGGCGCCATCCCTACTATCAGGTCTGGCTGGGTACGCACCATAACCGTCGGCGCCGCCTCTGCTGTCGGGTCGGGCTGGGTAGGCACCATAACCCCCGGCGCCATCCCTGCTGTCGGGTCTAGCGTACGTGTAGTTGCTATCGCTAGCCGCCCCGCGAATGGGCAATTCGTACTGATTCTGAGGGACCAGGGGTGCAACCTTGCCCTTGTAAAGCTCCACGGCAAGATCGTACAGTCTCGCAGCTCGAGCTTGTCTCGGGTCCTTCTTTGACACGGCCGGCGGTGTTGCGAAGCAGCTATGCTGCTTGTCGCCAAAGTGCCAACAGAAAAAGAGGCCGCCCTTCCCATCGGACATGCCGGCCGGCACAACCGAAACCAGCGTCGTCGACGCCTTGCCCTTCACCATGACGTCGCCATAGTATGCCGCATGCCCCTGGCTGTCGGTGGGACCCTCTTCGCCGAGAACGTCGAAGGGGTTAGTAGCGCGGGACTTGCCCGAAGCGGCGCCCCGTCCTTGGCCAGCGCCTCCCGAGGCCCCGGAGCCCGAGCCGCCAGGTGGGTTGCCCGAGCTGCCGCCCATGCCTGGTCGCCGAGATGGCAGTGTTAGCGAATACAGCTACTAGTTATATATATATAGGGGTTTTGGATGCTTACCAGCCGCCCCGGCGCCACCAGCCTCGTCATCCGAGTCGAAGTTGTTGCCCGATTTTTGGAGCTGTTTCTTGGCCTTTTTCTCAGCTTTTTTCTTCTCCTTTTCATAAAGCTTCTTGTATAGCTACTTGGGGGTGGACTTTTCGCTCGAGAAGCCACTCAACCTTCCTGTCAGTAAATGATATGGAAATCCCTTTGGATACAACCTCGGGTTGAGCATCTCGGCCGCCCTTGTTGGGTTCCTGACGTTGAGGTCGTTCACTGAAGTGTTGATATGGACGGTGGTATCGGCGCTCCAGAATCGGTTCGACGTCAACCTAACAGTGATATGCGGCGCGTCTGGCACAACCGTCGTCTGCCGTCCAGTCCTAATCACATTCGGGCGTCCGCTGCGGTTAGAAGGGCGATGGGAACCTTGGGTGGACGTGCTCTTGATGTCTGACCTACATTTAATCAATATCATGGATTAGCCAGCTTCACTCCGAAGGTAAAAAGAAACGTACGTGATTTCGGCATGGGTCCAACCGCCCTCTGCGGCCACTCTCCTCACAATCCTGACCAGGGCGTCTTCGTATGCATGGGGAAACCCGGCAATGCGTCTGGCTGTAGCATCATTGAAGGTGACAGCGACGTTGGCGTCATGGGCGATCAGATCAGCATATGCCTCGCCGTTTTCATCCAAAATTAGCTTGTCGGGGGTCAGGTCATCTTCCTGGTTGGGTTGCTGAGTGTGCGCAGATTGGTGTTTGAAGCCGGACCACGACATGGCGGATCAAGGGACGAAGAAGGATGGGAAAACTAAGAAAGCAAGGAAAAGAAAAAAGAAAAAAAAAAGACGAAGCAGCGATGAATGAATGGATGGAATGTTCAGGTCAGTTGAGTTGGTGTATGCTTATGCTCCAGGCACAAGCAAAACGAGAGAAAGTGAAACGGGCGGTTGTCGAGTTGAGAGACGATGGCATTGAAGCTCAGGAGAAGAATATTCACGCCCTTAATATACTACTTTCCGAGCATCTATTCCTAGAGTCTCGCACAGGACTAACTACCTACCTACTAGTTACCTTAACCCATGGTCCTGGACTCCTGGCCATGTACGAAGGAAGCCGAGGCCGCCCCAAAAGGGCTGCTCTCTCTGAAACTTTGCATTGCTCTCGGTTGGCCCGAATTGGTGGCTCCATCACGACTTGAGGCGGCGAGGTTCGTTCGATAGTTCTAATTTGCGTCAATCTGCGACGTTGGCGTCGTCTGAATTGAGGCCACCCTAGGCCGCGAGGGGCTTGGTTGGCGGGGGTGCACGGACCAGCATCACGGCTCGGGTGCTTGCCGCAGCACCAACAGCACCTATTCATAGGTAGGTGCCTACCAGGATAGGTAGGTGGGGGGTGCCCCATTCCATTGTCCCAACCAACAACGTTGGCCACCTGGCCACCATCTGGTCTGAAGTGATTCATCTGTTCGCGCGTTTCATCATCTGACCGTGCCCTTTGACCTTGTTCCTTACCAACAAACACATCGTCCCATCCGGGCTAGGGTCCAGACCAACGCGGTTTTCTGAATACAAAAGACCCAACTTCAGCAATCAAAAGTCTTCCAACAGTCGTCACACAGATTTCAGACAAGATGGGCTGGGAGGTCGATTCCGAGCACCCATACAAGTACGGCCCAGGCGGCTTTTGCCCCATTGAGCTGGGCGACCGCGTCGCCAATCGGTTCATCGTCCTCCACAAACTCGGCTATGGCGGCTTTGCAACAGTCTGGCTGGTCCGTGACGAGAAACGGCGCCACGGCCGCTACGTCGCCTTGAAAGTCGTCTCTGCCGACTGGTCCAAAGACGCCAAGTTCGAATCAACCAAAGTTGTCGATCCGCTTCGCGGCTACGAGCGAGACAATGGGTCCCCGGGTCTGTTCGTCCTCGAACTGGAACGCGTCTTCCACACCAGCAGGAATGGCCGCCATCTCTGCCAGGTCTTCCTGGTCCTGGGGCCAGCCCTCGCCTCCTTGAATACTTCAGACTTTCGTCTCTATCCGTCCTTCGTTAGGACTTTTGCACAGCAGCTTGCCCACGCGCTGGACACCATGCATGCCCTGGGAGTCTGCCATGGAGGTAAGCTATTGTTGCCCCCCGAATCTCGCAGCAGGTCACTTTATTCAACATCACATTCCTACCTAGACTTCACCCTCAGCAATATTGCCATCCGCCTCGCCCACCCACTCGATTCCCTAACAGAGGAGCAACTCGATCAAATATTTGGTCCGCCGCAGATACAAACTCTCGAGTACTTCTTCCCGGAGACCCCATCACCTGCACCCGAATACGTAGTTGTACCGGTCGATCTCGGACGTCTCCCCTCAAACTACCTATCAACTAGGCTCTGCATCATCGACTTTGACCACGCCTTCTCTACCAGAAACGCGCCCAAACAGCTGTCTCACATCCCCTACCAATACCTGGCCCCTGAAAACATCTTCACCCTGACCAATGGACCGCCCGCCGACGTCTGGGCCCTAGGATGCATCTTGTACGAGTTGAGATATCCAATGGCCCTCTTTCAGCACCTCATGGGCAGCTCTCCACTGGCTACAGCATCAAGGATGTGCGAGATACTGGGAAACCTACCCCGGGAGTGGATGGCATTTCCATTCGACAATGATTATCCCGTTCATGAGCCTCTGCAACGGGGCATCGAATATACGACCCTTGGCGACTTCACTGAACGCAATGGGTTTACTCTCGATACCGAGGTGGGCCTGATTCGCGAGCCGCAGAGACCCGTGAGCACCAGCAAGACAGCCAGTGGGAGAGAGTGGCTTTGTCTACCTATTCCGACCTTCTGGGATACCGCCACGCGGGACGAGTTCAGGGCTCGGAACTTAAAGCCCATCGGAAAGGACGACGCAGCGCTCTTCACCGATCTCCTCTGCAAGATCTTCGACTACAATCACCAGAAGCGCATCACGGCAAGACAAGTTCTGGCGCACCCATGGCTAAAAGAAACAAGCCAGAAACCCTCCAATGCCGGATCAGCAGCGTCATCGGTTCAAAATCTGCCTGTTCGACCCAAACCTCACCAATAGCGCCTCCCTCCATCCTCCTACTTCCCCTGCTCATCGTCCAAACACTACGCACAGATCAAGTTCAACGACAGCAACACCAACGAGAGAGGTCCGGAAGGAGCGGGAGCCCGAGAAGAAGTCTTCAAGGGTCAAGCATAGCGGAAATGAAGAGACGCAAATCCTTGGGATGAAAAAGAAAAAGGCAGAAGGACAGCGAAAGAAGTAGGAGTGGACGGTCCAGGAAGGGGAGGACATAGAAGCAGTCTACACACTGCCGGAAAAACGCCGTCAAGCACTGATGTGCGTTAGGATCGCAGTGGAGAAGGAATATTGATTTCCTAGAACAGTGTTGAGATGGCTTCATCTGGATGCAACTTAGCAAGCAAATGATGATAATGAAGAATAAACATTATGGTCGTTAGGTACTTTCCCTTGTGAGGTATATATGGCGTGAAAAGAACCAACAGTCCGCCCTATTACTCATGGCAGCAACAGTGAGAAGCGTCAAATAACCTCCTAATTGCTCTCCGTAAAGAGATGAGCAAGATATGCCTCTCCCACGCCACTCCAACTTCTTTCATTTACAATACTTTCCCCCTTTCATTTCTCACGGCAGCTCCGTGATATGTATGCTCGTCGGCAGTTCACTCCTATCCCCCGTCTCCGGCAACTCCGTCGGCGGCGGCGGACCCTCCAACTCTCCCCGCGACGATGCCGATGGAGCAGAGAGAATAGAGTAGAGAGGGCAAGATTATAAGGTATAGGTTTAAGCAAGTTATTTATATTAACTTTAAGAGCCATTTTAGAATCCGACTAGTCACCAGATTCCGAGCAGAGAAGAACCTTTAGGCACCCGATACGCGCTTAAATCACAGATCCGCCTCTTCACCGGCTATCGGCACAGCTCATATAGATTCATATAAGGCAGAATGGAGTTAAGTAAGGCAGATTAGCGTTATGCAGTGGAGAAGCCTATCCTTATTTATTAGAAAAAGAAATTAGTGTGCTAAAAGATTCCGCTTGCTTAGCACGGCTTAATTATCCCGATATTACTACCTTAAGCAGCCTTTCTTATTACAGATACGAACCCTCCCTTAATTAACGTTATTCTCGAGCCCTTTCGTCGGCATCGATTCTTGCCCCGTATAGTAAGAAGGTGAAAGAACGGAGGATCTCAGACAACTAAGCTACCCCTTAGCTTAATGATACCACGGCGGAAATAAGGTAACTAAAATAGATAGCCTCGTTAGCTAGGATCTAACTTTGTATTATAATCTCGCATCGTTTATGCAGCGGAGCATCCGTAATAGCTATAATGCTAATTTAGGGAGGGCATGAATCTACGGACTTACTAAAGTCTTAAACCTTATTTACATATTCGGAGCCGTTTTGCTTATACGAGTCTTCCGAGCTAGTTTATAAAAGGCGAACCGACGGCAAATATTATTCCTTCTATAACGCCGATATAATGTGTAAATATGGTCTTAAATTATGGTTTTTATATGACGGAACCTTAATAACTTAAAGCTAAGAAAGGTAACCTTATAATCCTTAGATTCTTATCCGGTCTCATGCCCTTATCCACCCTTTCCCGAGTCTGCCTTATCTATATGTTACAACAGATAGCTTGTATCATGCCGGCGGATTAAACTCGAAGCAAGTCCTCGTAACTTCCCCCTACCACTATAGAGAAACATTATAAAGCCTCCCACATTAGCTAGCGGCTTAAACGTCCATGCATTAAGTCCTTACCTGCTAACTTCAGTCATGCGTTCCTTTAGCTGCTACTTATACATATCGGTAAATTATAGCTCTTATGGAAGTGGACGTTCGGCCGTGCCTTCCCTTGTCGCCACTCTCGCTTACACCGAAGTCTGCCATCTCCGCCAGGGCATATTCATGCAAAAGTCGACTGTAGCTCACGATCTCATGTGCGTAAGGTTTAAGTGAAGTTACTATATAGTGTTGATTCCATGGTCTTAACCTGTGGTCTACTTAGAGTGAACAAACGCAATTAGGGAATTTCATAAGACGGCTTCGAGACGGAATGTTAACACTAAAGACATGCCGCAGATTATTCAACAACAATAGATATTAATGGTAAGTTAAAACGGATCCACAAGGTCAATCAATGTAGGGTCCAGAAAAAGCCTCCCTGCACAAGGTACCTTAGTTGGTCCCATTTTTATCTGCGGCAACTATAGCCGGGGCGGCGGAATGAGGCTCCACAACTGCGCCGCAGTCAGCACACCACGCACACCCCCGACACAGGACGCACACCCTCTACACAGGTCAAAGCCGCAGCAGCACCGGCTCGCCCCTGAACAAGGAAATTGACAGTGTCTAGATTAACCGCACAAAATATGCTGTTTCTTGCGCGGCTGGGAATTTGACGGGGGACTGCGGGGTAACCTGGTTTGCTTCAAACTGGTCTGACTCTGGCTGAAGCTCGACGCGAAGCTCGTGGCAGAGCTCATGGCCGGTTCGGCACCAAGCAGATAACGGTGCTACCCACAGCGTCTGGATGCCATCGTGCAGTTGCTTCCGTCACTAAATCTTTACTTGTTGGAGGCAGTCGAGAGCGTGCTGGAAGTCCTCGAAATGACGCTCCAATCTGAATGCGAGGCCGTATCCAAATCTGCGAGGAAAGTGGTATGATTAGTAGATATAAACTATCATGAAGCATAATAACTTACGGCAATCCAAGCACCAGTTATTCCCATTGGACTGAATCACCTGTTTGCCGGGAACGTGACAGATGCAACAAGTTGTCCAGTGGGCGGGAACAGGATGCTCGGAGCATTGTCGTGTTGCTCCGATCCCCCTGTTGGGACAGTATGCCGCAGGAGTCTGCCCGAAGCACCCGTGAACACGGCAATATGGATACAGTCGGTCGCTCCTTTCTCGGCGTCCATTGTCGCATAGTGGGCATTTATGCTCCAGGCACCAGCCTAGAGTTCCATGCTTTTGATTGTTACACCCACGGTAGCAGCAGATAGGCATAGCAAGGCGTACGCAAAGTAGATACCTTAGGGGCGATGAGATGGGATAAGTAGGCTGAATGTCAGAATGGGTATTTAATAAGGGAGGCAAAAGGTTTAAGATCAAGGGCTCAGGACGGCCTTTGCCAGGCTTTATGCTTTGGATGGGGAGATGGTAACACCCACCAAGCCGCCTGCCTACGGCATATGTCTGTATTTCTCGACGAATGATGGTGAAAGGGAGACCTTTCTGCTGACCTGCAGTGTTTGTATACCTGGAAGCAATGCATATGTCAACCAATGGCTGCAAGACACATGAGAAGCCGCCTTTGTGGTTACACCAAGGTCGCGCCCAGTGTCGCACTGAACGAATGACGGAGTAAGGGGGCTTTTCTGCTGATCTGCTCTGCATATAGACAACCAATGGTTTCTAGGGATGTGTGGAGGCGCATCCGTACGACCTCATCTCCACTCTACGCCCGGCTGCTATGCGCTGGCTCCCTCCCCAAGTCAGCTTCTTGAAAGTCTGAATCATATCTTCAAACTGTGCCCACTTTCCCCGACTAAAAATCACATGCACGTTTTGCTAAAATCGGGCTTGGTGACTTTGGTTGCGCCTTTGCGCGATTGGATGCCTTGGGGTTGTGTTCCTGCCACTGTTAGCGGAAGGTGTCGTTTGGCGCTGTGAAAAATGAGTACCTTGGCCCTTTGACGCCGGTGATGCGAGCCCTTCTTGGGCGGCTGCTTGGGCTCAAGTACGGGCCATGGCGATGAGGACGGAGGGGAGGACGACGCTTTTGGATTTATGCGGTTTCTTAAGGGGGTCTTGAGATGCTATCCCACGAACTGCTGGGAATACACCACCTTCCCAAAATGGAAGGTGGTCTGTGCACATCATCCCTGCCAATCCATGGGTACGAATGCAGTACATCGTCAACAAACGCGAACGCGGCCAATTTACTAAGTAGGCTTGTCTTAGCCGTCATATTGGGACTGTAAATAGGCCGGCCAAGCGGGTTGCATTGGGTGAGGTTGACGGTAACGTACAAGCAGTGCGAAGGACTACGAGGTTTGGCTGCGAAGACTGCGATGTACCTCTTTGTAACAACGATGATTGCTGGTACAAGTGGCATGGGCCAAATTAGTAGGCAATTGAAGTACCTCATATCGCTGGATTTTAATTGGAGACATACCCTGTCGTGCACGGACCTGGTGTATTCCCAGCAGTTCGTGGGATAACGTGTGGAAAATGGCTGGTTACCGAGCGTGGAGCATTGAGACCCTGCCGGCCCTTGCGGCAGCGTTCAGCCAATCATTATGCGCCTCAATCACCAGCGCCGTAGACCTGCAATCCTATCAGCTAATGAGGGACGCGATCAAGCATGCAGTGCTAAGGCGAAAGCGGGATCGCAATGCGGCCGTCAATGAGGGTTGTAGGACCTTGGCACTTTGGGACTCAAAGGGTTTCCCAATTTGCACTAGCGTAAGCTCTTGTCTCTTCTGGACTTACCTGATTTAGTAGCTCGCATTTCAGAAGGGTTGCATGCACATGCAAACCTACCTACACTAGGTCTGCCGCATCAGCCGCTGGCTCACCCCACTCAGGCGGCTCGCACGAGCCCTGCACGCGCCGGTAAGATCATTCAATTCGAAGTACCCTCGGTACCCACCTTCCCCACTCGAACTCGGCCGCCGCCTTCTGACTGCATGCTACGCGCCAGAGCAGGGCCCGACCGTGGCATTACCCGACTCCGTCATGGACGCCTACGCCGCCGAGCACGCAATCACCGGGACCACGTTGAAACCACACACGCCGCTACTTGGACGTGTCGAGGTGGCCATGGCGAGTGACACGCCGCCGACGCCGAGCTCGTCGACTGGACACTCGGGCTGCTTGGTGGTCCGAAAGGGTGTCCATCTGTGGACCCATGGAGCCCACAGCCGAAAAGGGAGTTATGCCCCACCCCCTGGCCAAAAAATAGGTACACACAAACACACACCACCATCTCAAACGCATTGATTTCGCACCCAAAAACACACTTAGATTGATCAAACCAAGTGAAATCTAATGCCCTGTCATTCCACCTTCGCGATCTATGCAGTCCTTCAAGATCCCAGGGATCTGGTCCACACACTTGTTAATTGACTGTTGTGTAAGCTCAGCCCAGCCCTCCTCTGCAAGCTCCTTTACAATAGAATCCTCCCAACAAGGCCGTCTTCGCACAGCCTGTTTTGGTAGTTGCCATGCCTTTTCTATGGGCACGAAGTCAGGGCTAAGTGGGCAGTTAAAGTAGCTCTTAAGACCGTTTTCCTTCTTCCACTTGTTGACGATATTCCTAGCTTTCTTTCCACCATGGCCAGAGTCATTGTCTTCTTCTAGAACAAAGGAATGCCCTGCTTGGAGCCATGACCCAACGATAGGCTCAAGGATCTGGTCTTTGTATGCCTTTATTGTCATCTTGCCATTGTTGTTGCTTGGAATGTCATACCAGACAAGGGGGCTCTTGAAATCGTAGCCGACAGCAGCCCAACAATGAAGCCTTCGAAGATCCTTCTCAGCCGGGGCCTCATTTTCGACCATACAGTCTGCGCAAAACCTCTCGTAAGGTCGTCGAGGAATATAGACCTTCCCTTGAGGACCCCAGCCAAAGTGTGTTTCGTCAGAGAATCTAATGTGCCGCCAATCCTTTGGCTCTGGGTACCGTTCCAACATAATGCGGCTATATTCCACCCGTTTCTTCTTGCTTTGTTGGGACCGGTACTGCTTCTCGCAAGCAATGCAGCGTCGGAAGTTCAGTTCTCGAAGCGCGCGGCGAACGGTTCTTGCAGACACCTCAATGTCGTGGCCAGCGGCGGCTGGAATACCCTCCCACGAAAGAGTACGCCCATCGAAGCCTCCTTCATCAATGCACCTCTCAATTTGTATAAGAGCCTGGTGATCGAGCTTCTTCTTCCGGCCACGCGTTTCAGCAAAGGTTTTGTGGAAGGTTCGAGGTTCAATATCGCATGTTCGGCCGAGAATCCGGTAGCCTACGGCATGGCTGACTCCGTGGGCACGGAAGACTTGTTCCTTTGTGGCGTGGGTTCCAAGTAAACCGGTTTGACGGAGGAAATCGACTGTGCCTTGGGGTCTCTGCGAGCGAATGCCGCTTCACATGGTCATTAAATAGATGGAGAAACGGTCCGTCAACGCTTATTTTATAGAGGTGGACTCGGCATACTATAGGCCATGTCTATCGATACTATAATGCCATATAAAACCCTAACCCGCCGTACATTCCCCCTCACCGCCCAATGCACCAGGCTAAGGAAAAAGTTGTTTTTTGTACCTAAAAAGGCCCATTTTAATTTCGCCTAGCATTTTCCCTACCAGGCTTTAATTATTCATCACCTTAGCTAGCCTTTTCCTCCTACTGAAGTCATTACCACCACTATAACCACCATAACACCTATGCAGTCAGCGTACTATAATGCAAGCAAGTTAATTAATTGTACGCGTAGTAAATCATCTCTTCTTCTTTGTTTTTTTTTAATACTAATAATGCGATAAATGGAAAAAGAGAAGGTTACATAAGCAATCAAGCCGCGTAATGATAAAGATATGCCTGATAACGCGTCATTACTACTACCACTACTCTCGAACCTACTAGCTAGGGATAATCTTATTATTCTTTAGTATAATACTCTTAACGATTTAATGGATAATCTATATAAATAGTCAACTTAAGCACTTTTTAGAGTACGTAAGATACGAGTAGTAAATAAGGTAAAGGACTTTAAGATAACTAAGGTAGATATTAACTGTCGATAAGGTTCATTTATTAGGTCGAAAGGAGTGGATATATGATTTATAATAATAAGAATAAAAGATTATATATAGCGCGCTAAAGTAAAGGCGCTAGCTTTTACCAGAAGGAAATAAAAGTTTAAGGTCCTACTTAAGTATAAGACCTATAACTACCCGCCTCTCGAGAGCTTTAATAATGTCGCCTTTATATGGAGGTTTACCGCCGAGTATAAAAAGTATCTGTTGGATTGACCAGAGTAAGCAGTGAGGCGCCCAGGAAAGGAAGATCCCTTGACTGCGTGGAAGCAGTGGATCTAGCTAACAGGAAGCCATGGAAGCCATGAAAGCCATGGAAGCCACTGAAGTCATGGAATAGGCGCTCAGCGCAGGAGATAGGGAGCGCCCGGGAGCTAGAGAAGTCTAATTGGCCGGTTAGCCCGAAGGCCCACAAATGTGGATGAATGATGATCCGTTGATAGAATGGCTGTTCCGAAGCTCCCTCCTATATAGACTACGCAGGCCAGCAATTAGCCAGCCAGAAGATAGAACACAAGCAAGACACTACTTTTAACCTTAATTGAATGTGTGCAAGTAAGCCGTGACTTCTAATAGTTATGAGCCCAGCTCGTAGATGACTTCCCCTACGTTAACACCACAACCGCTTATAAGCACTCAACAATAACACCAGAACAACCATGTCAATAAATGACAAGAAGATCTTCCTCGCCAGCTCTAAAGACTGGGAGGACTAGAACGACGAGTTTAAAATCAGGGCAGACGCAGCTTAACTATGGGATAAGATCAATCCCGAAACCTACGACTAAGAAGAATTCCTCACTAAGCCTTAGAGACCACAGGTAGGCGCATACGAAAAGAAGAAGGAACTCGGACTACCGAACGAACCATAGAGCATTATAGAGCTCTCATCCAAAGGACAAGCAAACTACTAAGTAGCGCTCTTACTTTATAAATAAGACTAAGCTAACTACGATAAAGAGACCGATAGGATTAAAACCCTTAAGAATTGGATTACGATAATAATTAGCTTACATCTCGTTAGAACCTTATGTCTTATTAGAACCAGCATTAAAGAATGGTACAATAGCTTAAAGCTTTAAGTAGGAAAGACGGAAGCAGAAGAAAGGATATCTGCTCGAAGCAATTATTAATAAGCAGTCAGACCATTTATAAAGCTGCCTCGCGATATGAGCAAGTAGATTCTAAAATGGGAGCAAGCATTCTATAAAGCAAGGTTGAATGTTATGCCTAAAGTCTAGAGCACGGAAGACTGGTTTAATGACTTTAAAAAGGCAATTAAAGGATCAAACCTAAAGTAAAAGTATTAGATCCAAGCTTTTAACATAACACACCGCGTGAAGATCGAAAGAGGCACTCTCGACTACCGCGAACTCACTAACGCAGTTAACAGGCAACTGCTCACCATGAACAACAAGATCAAACCCGAGGTGGAAAAAGGCTCCTTCCATAATAGTTAACAATAAGACAATGAGAGCGAGGGAGAAGACCATCGAAAGAAGAGAAACAATAAGAGAAAGACGTTAACAGAGCGACCTTTTACGCACGCAGGAACCAATTTAATACATGGACTAAGAGAAGGCCTGTAAGAGCAGATACGCTTAAATGGCACCTCCGTCTCGGTCACTTAGGTCCAGGAGCTCTCGAGCACCTTATTAATAGTTCTTAAGGGGTGCGAATTAAGGGCATCATAATGGCAGAATATGATGCTTACGCATAAGGAAAAATGAAGCTTTAGATAAGGCATTACCTTAAGAAGCTACGCGAGGGAGCAGGAGAAAGACTAGCGATCGATTTCCACGACTACGAAGAAGATTAGGAAGGCTATTCTAGCTAAATGCTGATAACATGTCACATAACTAGCTACATATATGACTTCTACTTAAAAGACTAAACCATGATATTAATTATCACCGCGCTGAAAATCCTGTTAAGCTTATTAGAACGTTAATATAAGATTAAAGTTAAAGTTATCGAATGCGATAATGAAATGGTTACTGTTAAACCTGAAGTGAAACATTTTATTAAGCTTTAAAGCATTAAAATTAAGCTTTCACCTCCTTATACGTAAGCGCTAAATGGCGGCGTTAAACGCTTAAGGGGTGTGATAATAGATAAGATGCACTTAATGAGAGTAGGAGTAAAGCTCTTAAGCTAACTTTAAAGAGAGATATTAAGAACTGTGGTATATTTGCTGAACTATACGCTAAGATATAAGAACGGATGGAAAACTCTATTCGAAAGCTTTTACTTAAAGGATAAGGAGTAAAGGAAGCTATCTTAAGCTTACTTATAAACATTTAGCTATAAAGCTTACGCCCTTATTATGGAAGCTATAAAGCGGGAAAACTATAAATAACGTATAAATCCTAAGGCCTGAATTAGCTATCTAATTAGCTACAATTTAACGAATGTTTACTATATTTAGAACCTAGCATTTAATAAGGTCGTGGTTATAAGAGACGTGATCGTCGATAAGAAAAGCTTCTTTAACGGGAACCTTTAGAAAATACGAGACGATATTCAGTAAGTTAATTTAAAAGCCTTAGCTGAATAGCTTTAACAGAATAGAGAGTAAGAAAACTAAGATAAGCAAGTCTAATCATTAAAGGAAGATTTTTAAAAAGTAAGAGACTTAAAGGACTTTATAAAAAGCGAACTAAGGCATAAGAAGCGATTAAAAATACTAATGTTAGACTGTAAGAAGCAGTTAATTAAGGCTTTAAGAATTAATTAAGGTCGAAAGAGTATATAAAGGCTAGATTTAAGCTTCTTCCTACTTTACTACCCTTACCACTAGCAGTAATGCTAGCAGCTGCAATAACCTCGCTAAAGAAGTTACCCTTTTTGGACCTTAAAAGATGCTTTATAGAAAAGGAAGAAGCAGTAGATTAATTAAGGTGGGAAGAAGGGAAATAAACCTTAATGCCTTAACTAAGCGTAAGCTAATTAAGGTTATAAGAAAAGACGATACTTTAATTAGGTCGTAGCGTAAGTTAATTAAGGTTAAAGGTTCTTAATAATAATATTAAGAGAATATAGTTAGGCATAAGTTAATTAAAGCTGAAAATAAGCATTAAGAGCTAACTAAGCGTAAGCTAATTAAGGTTAGAGCATACCTTAGCTGCTTTAAAGATACATTACATAGAATGCTAATAAGGCGCCTTCTTTATAAGGACCTAGGTAAGAAAGGTAGTTGATTTAAGATAGAAAGTCCTTATAAAAGCTATCGTGGAAAGGTTATTAAGGAAGCCTTAGTTATTACACTATAAAGACCTCTTACCACCTTTAAAGAGCTATAGAGAGCTTAAGAACCACCCTTTAAGAAGACTGTTTAAAGAAGTAAAGAAAGTAGAAGACTATTTAAAGAAGTAAAGAAAGTACATTTATAAAGCTATAAGGACATAAAGTCTTAAGTGGAATTAGCTTAAGAGACTTAAGAGCTAAAGGATAAAAGATCTTAAACTGTAAGTAGGTATATATATATAAATTTAATAAGCATAGTAGGTTCGATAAAGTTAAAGCGAGGCTCATTATAAGAGGTGATTAATAGCTTCTCGATCCTTATATAAGCAGCTATGCAGCGACCTTAGTAAGAAGATCCTTTCGAATGCTAATCACTATTATAGCTCGGTACGATCTCGAGCTACTATAATACGACGCAGTTAATGCTTTCGTGAATGTAAAACTCGATAAAGAGGTGTTTATAAAGATGCCTCCCGGCTATTGAAAGGCTGGAATAATACTTAAACTTAAAAAGGTGCTATATAGTTTACGGCGCTTACTCCTACTTTAATAACGATCACTTACTTAAACCTTACGCAAACTTAGTTTCTAACTAATACTATATAAACCTTATTACTTTATTAAGGATAAAGTGCTCCTTTTCTTTTACATTAACGATATAACCTTAACATTCTATAAGAAAGATCGAGTTAAAGCTCTCTCCTTAATTAAATAACTAAAGTAAAGATATAAGCTTATTAAAGGAAAAGAACTATAGTAGTTCCTAAGTATTAACGTGCTTAAAGATAGAGAAAGGAAGCTTATTTAGCTATCTTAATTATCTTATATCGAGAAGATCACTAATCTAACGTAAATAAAGCAGGCAGCGAGCACCTTAATAGCTAAAGAAGAGCTCCTCTCTTTCGAAGGCTTAGCTAATAAGACCGACGTTATCACGTACTTATAAAAAGTAGGTTCTTTACTGTATGTAGTGATAATCACATAGCCTGACGTTGCTTTCGCTATTTTAAGGTTAGCCCGCTACGCAACCAATCTTAAACCTAAACATTAGGCCGCGGTAAATAAGGTACTCCTGTACTTGTAGGAAACACGGTATCTAGCGCTCTAATACGGCGGAGAAAACGATTTTCAAGTCGTTAATAATGCTTTATTTACCGATAACATAGTTGATCAAAAGAGCTCTTAAGCCTACGCAATGAAGCTATTTAGAGAGATAATTAGATAAAGAGCTAATAAGCAAGATATAGTTACAATGTTAATAACAGAGGCTAAACTACTGGCACTGTTATAAGCCATAAAGGAAGCTCTCTTTATAAGCAGATTGCTTAAGGAACTGGGAGTCGAAATCGACGCACGCATTCGAATAGAGTGTGATAATGCGTAAACCATCAGGCTGGTAAACGTAAAAATTACTACCCTTAAGACTAACCTATAGCACGTAGACATTCATAACCACTAGTTACGTTAAGAAGTCTAGAATGAAAACATCACAGTCTGTTACACTGAAAGCGCCGAGATGATAGCAGATGGAATGACTAAAGCCCTGCTAAAGGGAGCATGGGAAAGTTTCCTGGAGTAAATGAACTTAAGGAATATTAAAGAAAGGATCACTAAGCGACGAAAAGAAGTCCTTAGCAAAGTAGAAGATATCGTGGTTGATGAAGACTACGAAGACTGGGAATAGCCTCATATATCTAGTTCAGGCACGCCCTACAGGCTCACTTAAGGGAGTGTGTTAGATTGACCGAAGTAAGCAGTGAGGCGCCCAGGAAAGGAAGACCCCTTAACTGCGTAGAAGCAGTAGATCTAGCTAACAGGAAGCCATGGAAGCTATGGAAGCCATGGAAGCCACTGAAGTCATGGAATGAGCGCTCAGCGCAGGAGATAGGGAGCGCCCGAGAGCTAGAGAAGTCTAATTAGCTGGTTGGCCCGAAGGCTCATAAATGTAGATGAATGATAATCCGTTAATAGAATGGTTGTTCCGAAGCTCCCTCCCATATAAACTACGCAGGCTAGCAATTAGCTAGCTAGAAGACAGAACATAAGCAAGATACTACTTTTAACCTTAATTAAACGTGTGCAAGTAAGCTGTAACTTCTAACAGTATCTTACGACCTTTATAAACTTACTAGTGATAACGAATTGGGATGTTAATGAAGCTATACGTAAGAAATTCTTAAGCCTTATCTTTACTAAGCGGCAGCTATAAAACATATAGTACGCTATTTATTAAGGCGCTTTAAATAGGTACAATCTATTTTAAGTCGCTATAAAGATATTTAACGAGATAAATATTTACTATTAAGTTCTTTAGTTATTAATAAAACTTAATAAGCCGTAAGGACTTTTTTAAATAACGCCTTAATGTAAAAAGTAATGAAAGCTTAATTATTAAGTGCAGATGTATAATAATACGTATAAAATAAATAATAAAAAACTCGCTCTCTTTTAAATCATTAGCGTAAATAATTTAAGCAAGTCTTTTAATTACGCTTTCGGTCTTATTAATAACGAGCGTTAAGAGAGCTTTAACTAGCTTATAAACTAAGTTAATACCTAGTGGGAAGAGATTAATGTGATACCCTTATAAGTAATAATAACCAACTTTAACTATATAATAAAGAATGCTATTACCTACGTTTACCTTAAGGTATCTTAACTCTACATCTTCTACATTAATAAAAATATAGCGCTCTATATTAAGCGTAAATAAAATAAGAGAGCTATAGCCACTATTACTACATAATAAGCTCGGTAATAAGCTTAAGATAAAAATAACGACTTTAAGGATAAAGATAAGGATTACGAAGTGGTCGTAAAGCAGCTTAATAAACTCGTTAAGTTAAGAGATAAAGAGGGGGGAGATATTAGCTTAGTTTTAAAGACTATAAAGTATTTAAGAGCCGGGATTTATAAACTTTAAGGGTATATACTTTACGTTAAAATGATTGATGATTTTAATAAGACTCATGAAAAGATAAAAGCATACTTTCTTAAATAAACAGAGATCTTTAACTACTTAAAGGAGACTTATATATTAGTAATACGAGAATAAATAGTTTACTATACTAATAAGCACCTTAACTTTAATTATCATATAACCTCTTTAGTTAAGTTTATTAATAAATATTTAAAGAGCTTTTTTATTAGTGGTAATATTTATATTAAGTATGTTATCGATTAAACTTTTAAGATAGTTAAAGGTATAAAAGCAGGTATTAATGATAAATGTTAAAAGTAAAAAACTCGAATTAAATGAGAGTATATTAATTAATTATAAATAAAGGAAGCTCTTTATAATATTTTATTTAAAGCGTTAAAGAAAGTATCATTATAATATTATTATATAAAAGCATTTCTTTAACTTAATAGTTTACCATTTAACCTATATGCTTATTAGTTTATAACGTAATATAAGATTCCTTACTAATATATCTTATTAAAACGTTATTACGTAAGAGATTTAAAGCTTTAAAAATAAATTTCTATCTATATTAATAATTAAAGAGATTTTTATTAAATAAAGATTATTACTTATAATACTATAAGTTTAACTAGGTAAAGAACTTACGAGGAAGACCTCGTAACATTACTATATTCACCTTTAACTTACTTAACTAATGTAACTATTACAGCTATTAAAGTTATTAAGGCTATTTATAACAATCCGGTGTCCACACTGCTAGGGAATAGATAACGGAACTCTAATGAGGTTAATAGGCGAAGCTCTTATAATGCGTTGCACTTAGGTTCGGACATAAGACTGTAAATAATAGCTTAAGCACTTATATTAATTACTGTCGTGATAAAGGGAAACTATCTAAGTCGCAGTCACGACCATCGTATATATACTTCTTAGATCACTCTAAATCACCGTAATCTATCGTGAGTCCAGTGATCCTCCACACTCCGGATCACTTTAGATCACTTAAGCTCTTCGTGAGCCTAGTAATCCTCTATCGTAAGGATCACCTTAAATTACTTAAGCTTTCCGTGATCCTAGTGATCCACTGCTAATTAGTCCGCACTAGCGGGGTTAAGCTCCACTAGTTTATCCTGCCTTATGCTGCCTTTCTTAGCTTCCCGTTTAGCCGCCAGTCCCGCTTAGGCCTATCGTCCTGCCGCTAGCTGCCTGCTGACTGCTAACCCTTTTAGATTCGTGACACGGTGCCCCTCCTCCACGGGCTTCATCCCGAAGACCTTATAAGCGCCGCTAACTAATAGTTATCTTATCCTTCTCCACGCTTAGTGAGTGTTTCCTGTTTTTCTTCTTTTCCTCCTCCTGTAATGGCGTACGCCTACTGACAGGATGTCGAACAGAACAACCGACTCGCGTGTCGAGAAATCTATATAAAAGAAAACATCCGAACGATCGCTTCTGTCTGCATCGATTAACTCCTTCGGTTTCGAAGTTATGCCGTGCTCTTATTATTATAAGCACGCTCGTGTATGTAAGATGCTCGATCGCTCCCGTCGCTGCGGCGAGTGTTTCCGCCGTGGTCGTTCTTACGACGGTTCCGGAGTCCCGGTTTCTTCCCGTTCGTGGTCCGGACTCCCTTATTTCTCCTCTTACTAACACCTCGCAGTCGCTCGTATCCTTACTGAGGCGAAGCGTTTAGATGAGGCGGAGCAAGATGTCGAAAAGTAGTTCCGCGCCGAACGTGAGAATCTCGCAGAGATTCAGCGTAAGGCCGTAGAGGCCTAATAAGAGGCTTAACTGAAACTCGACGAATCGCTCTCTCGCCTGGACCGTTTACGTCGTTAGAAACGATCCTTAATGACACGCGGCAGCGAACTGACCCGCCGCGGTTTAGCTTCTCTCGACGAGATAGAGGCTAAGGATAAGGCTACTGCCGCGAGGCAGGCTGCTGCCTTCGACGCTTAGTCCTTCGGCGCGCTTAATGTAATTAACTAGGACGCGCTCCTCGTTAGTCCTTTAGGCTTTAGTGTTATAAGCGGTTTGGATTTTGCTAGTGGAAGCGTTATAGCTCCTATTAACAATTCTGCAGGTGTTCCATAAGTTCTTACGTATTTTCTTCGTGCCTATACCCTTCCCACTTAACTAAGTACTTTACTCCTCCTGCCGCTTCTCTTAAGTTTAAGATGCTTTTTATATCGAACTCTCTTTCTTCGGTTTCCACTTTCACGTATCGTTTTAGCTTAACGTCCTTTAATGTTAGTTCTAATAGTAAAATATAAAAGACCTTACTTCTTAACCTTATAGTAAATGGTAAGTTTAGCTCGTAGTTTAACGTCGCGACTTTCTTACTGATTTTAAATGGTCCGATTTTCTTAAAATCCAGTTTATCCTTTAACCGTTTTATTCTTAAATTCCTTTTAATAAGGTAAACTTTATCCCCCTCCTTTAACGGTGGTCTTTTAACGCGCTTCCGGTTTACGTAATCCTTTATCCTTTGTTAAATAAACTTTAGCTCGACCTTTAAATTCTCGTGTAATAAGGTGAGTTTTTCGGTTATAACGGCTGCTCGGGGTACGTGGACCTTTAGTCCTTAACGTAAGTTTACCTTATACTTATAATTTACGAAGAACGGTATTACTCTTATTATCTCTATCCTTATCGTATTATACGTTAGCTGCGTATATAGTAATTACTTTACTTAGTTATCTTGCTCGTGATTAACGTATGCCTTTAAGTATATTTTTAACACTTAGTTTATTCGTTCCGTTTATCTATCCGTTTACGGGTAATATACGGTCGAAAGCTTACTCTTTACCGTTATCCTTTTTATTAGTGCTTATTAAAACTTAAATACGAACTTCGTGTCTTTATCGGTAACGATCTCGTCCGGCCATTTATATTAGCTTATTACTTCTCTTACGAAGAGAAACGTTATTTGCTCCGTAATAGTCGATTCTTAATACGGTAAAAAGGCTCCTTACTTAATTAACCTCTTTACCACCACTTAAATGCTATCGTATACCACTCCCGTTACTAGATCCTTCGACGGTGGTAACTTAGTGATAAAATCCATCGTAACTAATCCTTATACTCTTTCTGCTACCGGTAATGGTTTTAATAACCCGTATAGCTAATGCCTTATAGCCCTAATCTTATTACATAGGTCGCATCCTTTTAATATTTCCTTTACACTTTCCTTTAGCTTTAATTAACTAAAGTGTCGTTATACTTAATAAACAGTGCGCGTGATTTTAAAGTGTCCTTTTAACGGTGACTCGTGGATTTACTATATAACCTCTGTTTGTTATTTTAGTTATATATACGCCTTCCCTTCGTGCCACAGCTTCCGTTACTATAAGTATACCCCTTTTTCTTTCTTACTTATTTCCCACTCGGCTTATACCTCCTTATCGAGTTCCTCTTAATACTTCTTAAAGCTAAGTCGTTATTCTTAATATATAACATAGCTCTTTAACTAAGCTTATAATAATTTTATTACGAAACAGTCCTTACTAATTTATAGTTAATGTCGGAGCGATCCGTCCTCTCGTTCCTTAAAGACTAGTAATGTTTCCTTCTTTTCGCTTTTCTTATAATCCGATCATCGGCTTAATGCGTTTACTTTTACGTTTTCCAATCCCTTAACGTAATGTATCTCGAAGTTAAAGTTTATTATAAACTCTACTTACTTTACTTACCTCCCGTTTAGGTTTTATAAGCTTATTTAGTACCGTAAGTTCTTATAGTCCGTATACACTTATATTAAGTACGCGGTTCCATTTAAGTACGGTGTCCACTCCTTAAACGCCTTAACGATAACTATAAGTTCCTTATTATAAACCGGGTAGTTAAGCGCTAGTCTTAATAAGGCCTTCGAGAAGAACGTAATAAGGTGTCGCTTCCCCTCGCTATCTCTTTAATTAAGTTACCCTCCGATTATAAAGTTCGATATATCGGTTTCGACTTTAAACGGTTTCGTTAAGTCGGGCAGTTTTAACATAAGGTCGCTTACGATAAGTTTCTTAAGCTGTTAAAATACCCGCTCTTAATCCTCTCCTTAATAAAACTTTACGTCCTTCTTAATTAGATCGTATAATAGTCGCACTACCTCCTTAAAGCCTTTAATAAACATTCGGTAAAAGTTCGCGAACCCGATAATAGCGCGTACTTCCGTAACGTTCGTCGGTGTCGGCCAGTTCCGTACCGCTTCCACCTTCTTTAATTTTATTTTAACCTGTCCCGGTAATATTAAATATCTTAAGAACACGGTTTCTTATACGTAAAACTCGCTCTTCTCCTTATTTATTAACAGCTTATGTTACTATAACGCGTTAAGCACTTCCCTTACGTGCCTTTTATGTTCCTTTAACGTTCTTAAAAAGATAAGAATATCGTCGAGATAATATATTGTTATCTTATTTAAATGTGGTCGTATCGCATGGTTAATAACGGCTTAAAACGTAATAAGCGCATTCGTTAGTTTAAACGGCATTACGAGGTACTCGTAATGTCCGTAAAGCGTGCGAAACGCGGTCTTTTATTCGTCACCCTTTTTAATACGAATATAAGCGTAAGCGATAAGAAGGTTTAACCGCGTAAAGTACCTTGCTTTAACTAACTAGTCCCTTAAACGCGAGATTAATAATAACGGATAACGATTCTTTATTATTTAGTCATTTAACTGTTGATAGTTTATATATATACGAAGCTTCCTATCCTTCTTTAAAATAAATAACATTAAGTATCTTATTAATAATGTCGATTCCTTAATGTAACCTCTTTTTAAGTTTTCCTTTAAGTACTTTCTTAACTCCTTATCTTACCGTACATTATTATAATACACTTTAAAGAGTCGTAATTATGCTCCTTCCTTAAGCTTAATTTCGTAGTCCCACGGACCTCTTTTTAATAGTCCTTTTAAATGCTTGCTTTTAAATGCTAAGTGACCTTAATACTCCGGTAATACACTGTTTTTCCGAGTCCCCCCACTCTGCTGGTAATATATAAACTTACTTACTATTACGGTAGTATCCGCGGCTTCTGCTTAAGTGACCCGTCCTTAGTACGTTTAATGCCTACTCTCTTTTATAAAGTATATATCGACTTCGCCTTCTTCCTTTAATAACTCTTATACCGGCGTCGTTTTAACGTCTTAACTCTTTAATGAATCTTCTCTTTTAATGGTCGGGTGCTCTTATTATCTTAGTCGCAGGTAGCTACCGCCCTTTTAACTAATGTTTAAGTTATACTCCTTATGCTATAAGCGCCTTAAAATCATATCTTTACTTAGCCTTATGTCCACGATATTAAACGTCGTTTTCGTAATCTTTCCTTTAACTCGAATATTTAATAGTATCGTTACTCTTTTAACCTATTATATATCGAATAGTCCCTTAATCATTACCGGTTATTCCTTTTCTTCTTAAGGTATTTATAGCTTATTAATAACCTTCGGTGATACTAAGTTTACTTATAACCCTCCGTCGACTAATGCTCGGATCCGATGTCCTTCCTATTCCGTATCTATATATAGTTTGCGGTCTTACTAAGTAACGTCGGTTTCCGCCACTTCCCTTTCTTAAGGGTTTTCTTTCTATGTCGTATTACCGATCCCCTTATTATCGATAACGTTAGCTCCATTATAAAGTCAGGCATTCGCGGCCCGCTCCTCCTTCTCCTAAATGGTCTCGGTACTTAGTCCTGCAGCCGATTCTCCTGCGTCCAGCGCGTCGAACTCGCCTAGCCACGTCTGGCTAGCGTGCCGCCATCCTTCGTTACCAGCCCCTCTAGTCACGTGCTTCCGCGGTGGTCGAGACTTGTTACGGTTTTCGTGCCACTGCTCGCACTTTATCCTTACATGGTACATACAGTCCATAGCCGCACAGTATGGTAACGAGACGTCCGCCTGCGTCCTGCTGTTTCTGCATGCTGCCGGGTACCAGTGTCGTGGTCGTACTGCTACCTTAACGACGTCTGGTGCCGGGTCCCTGTACTGCTTCACTTCCTAACGTCCTCTCAGCGAGTCCGCCCGATACACCTACCGGATCGGCTCCACTTTCCCGTTAGTGTCTCGTGGTCGTTCCGGCCAGAAGTTATGCTCGTGTTTTTCCTTATGGTGAGTTCTACACCCGTGGTAGATGCAATGGAACCACGCCACCTATAGGTGCCTTACGTGTCTCCAGTCCAACTCGTTTATGTCTTCAGTGTAAACTTCTTCTCGCGTCCCGTATCCGTGTTCTCGGACGTAAGATGTCGTCCTTCCGTCGTACACTGCTCCTTTCCGTTTCCAGTAATTGTACTATAAGATGGACGGCTGTCCTTCCGCTATCCGTTTTTCTTCCTTACCTTCGTACTCCCACTTTAGTAGTACGATCGCGTCCTTTTCCTCCTCTTCTTCTGGTCCTAATGGTCCGTCCTACCGGGTCCAGATTATTATAACTAATCTTATGGTTTGCACGACGTCGCTTTAAAGTTGTGTATAAGCCTGTTTAACTGTTTCCAGGTCCTTTTGCTTCCTCTGCAACTCGCTCCTTACTATTATAATCACCCCTTATGCTTCGAGTACCTTACTTTACAGGTAAACCGCACTTGGTCCTGGTGTTTAGCCTGTCTAAGTGGTGCTCCACTGCCCCCTCTCGTCCTGGGTCAGCGTTAACCCCCACTGTTCAGCTATTAGCAGCAGCCCTGGTAGTAGCTCGACATGGTCGAACGAGATTCTTAAGTCGTCGTCCGCCACGCCTTACTGGCTTCCTTTACTGGAACTGCTGCTATCGCTGCTGTCACCGACCTCTCCTCTTAGCGTCTGGTCGTCGTCCGCGGCGTCCTCCCCGCTGTTATAGCTAGCGCACGCAGCTTCCAGCCCTTTTATCTCCTTCGAGACGTCTGCCGCTTCTTTCCTTAAGACCGGCTTCTATCTAATTTTCTTCTGCTTTTTACACTCTCGAGCATAATGCCCTTTCTTATTATAGTTATAACACTGTATGTTAGCTTTGTCTCGGGGTCTTCCTACCTAAGCTTACGCTGCGTCGACGTCCATAGGTTTAAAGTGTGTCCCCCACGACGTTCCCTTATACTCGTTCTTCTTATAACTGTCCTTTAATGCGTTCCCGACAGGCTGGTAGCTCTTCCCCCCCTTCTTTTCTCGCTGCCTGGCAAAGTTACGGTCGTCGATCTTAACTGCTAGCGCGATGAAGGTGTCGAGTTCCAACTCCTGCTAATCCACCTTATACACTTTATCCTTTACACTATCCTTTAGTCCTTCGTAGAACGCTCGCTTTTACGCATCCTTATTCTAACGTGTTTTCATGATTTCCTGCATGAATTCCGTCGCGTAAGTAAACGCCGCCTTAATCTGCTTTAGCCGTCCTAATCGTTCTTCGGCTCGGCGAACCTCATCCTGCTCCCCGAACACCTTCGTGATTTCCTCCGCGAATGCCTCGATTCCGTCGTACAGTCGACTGGTGTGTGGCGAAAGTTTCTTATTTCCGTCTTCCTTTAGCCACTCCTTCTGCGCCGAACTGCACCACCTGGCAGCCTTTCCTTCTAGTAACGAAATGGCAAACACCGACTCGTCTTCGCCGTCTGCGAACTTCTCGTCGTGGTGCGAACAGTACGAACGTACTGCTAGCAACTAAGGCTGCAGCTTGTCCTGCGTGCCGTCGAAACGTGGTGGCACCGGCAGCTTCACCTTGTTCTTCACATCCACTTTTTCTTCCAGTTCCTCTCTCTTTTCTTCGACGTTATCGATCTTGTCGCGTGTTTCCTTACTTTCCAGCGTCAGAAGTCTAACCTGTTTAACGAGCTGTTAGACTGCTTCGTCCATCGTAGGTTCACGTCCCGTGGACTGTGTCGATTGAGACATGGTGTTCGTGAAGTTCCTTCGTTTTTCCGTAACAGAACAAAGGGAGTAATTAACGTGTGACAATCCGGTGTCCACACTGCTAGGGAACAGATAACGGAACTCTGATGAGGTTAATAGGCGAAGCTCTTACAATGCGTTGCACTTAGGTTCGGACATAAGACTGTAGATGATAGCTTAAGCACTTATATTGATTACTGTCGTGACAAAGGGAAACTATTTAAGTCGCAGTCACGACCATCGTATATATACTTCTTAGATCACTCTGGATCACCGTAATCCATCGTGAGTCCAGTGATCCTCCACACTCCGGATCACTCTGGATCACCCAGGCTCTTCGTGAGCCTGGTGATCCTCTACCGTGAGGATCACCTTGGATCACCCAGGCTTTCCGTGATCCTAGTGCTCCACTGCTGATTGGTCCGCACTAGCGGGGTTAAGCCCCACTAGTCTATCCTGCCCTGTGCCGCCTTTCTTGGCTTCCCGTTTGGCCGCCAGTCCCGCCTAGGCCTGTCGTCCTGCCGCCAGCTGCCTGCCGACTGCTAACCCTTCTAAATTCGTGACACTATTATAGATTAAACTATTATTACGTTAAATACCTTCTACGTTTAAAGGTGTAAATTTAGCCGTTAAAGATGAAAAGGATAAAAGGGCTAAAGTTAAAGCTAAAGAAAGGGCTGAAGCTAAAGAGAGAGCTGTAGCTAAAGAGAGGGCTATAGCTAAAGAGAGAGCTATAACTAAAGAGAGGGTGAAAGCTAAAGATAACTTTATCTTCGAGTTTAAAGGAGAGGGAGAGCCTAAGCCTAGGCTTAAGCCTAAGCCTAAGCTAATCTTTACTCCTCTCTTAGCTCAGCCATCGAAGCGACCTTACGGGCGCCCTTAAAGCAGTAAGACTGCAGTTAAAATGATGACAATGATGATGACGAGCTTTAAAGAGCGCCTTATAGGCGTAACTAAGGCTACGCGTGCTAAGCGGCGCCTTAAGCCATCATAATGACTATTAAGCTCCTTAAAGTAATCTTAATTATATAAATAGATCTAGTACACGTGATTTTCACGTGATTAAAAATTGCTTTTATTATAGAAATCGATGAATTAGCCCGCGGGTGCTTTTTACTATTGTTACTTATATATTACATTATGAATTACTTCAACTTATGGTCGCTTTTATATGCGTGGAGCGTTAGCGATGTTGGCTGCATTAGAAAGTGGGTCATTTAGGTATAAAAAGGTACTTAGAAAATGTTTTTTGTTATTCTGCCGGCTCCACTTTTAGGTACCACAGTATCGATAGACATGGCCTACAGTATGCCGAGTCCACCTCATTTTGTATTGTTCTAACGTCAACGCTTAGTTTGTATTGTTCTAAATATATGGCCACCCCAAATTATGCCACTCGGTGGTCTCATGCCACCCCTCTCCCTCCGTCCCATTCCCACCCCAGCTAACACGCTTGTACGCCGAGACCCTCCCATGTCCCTCACTCAACAGCCACCACCAGAGCATCACCAAGACAACCACCGGCATCACCACCGACCAGAACAGCAGCAGCGTACAGCAAACCACGATCACCGGCGAGACCGACACCCCCCCGACCCAACTTGACACCACATTACACCCAGCTTGACTGACGAACCCTCCCTTCCTGGCCCTTTGCAGAGCAGCCCGACCCGTCCGCCGATTGTTGTCGGCGGTCGATGGTTGTCTTCGACTCGATGATTTCCTGCGTGAACACAGACATGTTAGTATCTATCCAGCGTCAGTCGGGAGAGGGGTAGGGATGTGACTTGCTTGTCGGTCGGTCGGAACGGTGGAGGGCTGCTCTTCGGGGTCCAGGTTGGGAGAGTCGTCAGTGGTGTTTGCCGCTGGGTGTAATGTGGTGTCAAGTTGGGTCGGGGGGGTGTCGGTCTCGCCGGTGATCGTGGTTTGCTGTACGCTGCTGCTGTCTCTGGTCTTTGTGGTGGTGTGCCTCGTGGTGGCGTCGTTGGTGATGGTGGTGGTGGTGTTGACGGGGTGGGGAGGGTCTCGGCGCACCCGGAAACGAATGATAGGCTGCATTTGCGACGATCACCAAGGTTAGTTACACTGACAGCAGCCCGAGAAGAAAAAGTGACGGAAGAGTGAGGCTGGAACGGACAGACAATAGTGATACAGGGGATTTGGGAATGCAAGGGGTGTCGACGTGATGATGTCTTGCAGTTACATACCATATCGTTCATGATGTCAAAAAAAATTCACGAAAGAATTAACGTAATTCGTGATGCCTGAAGAGAGAAGAGGAAAAAATTCAGCCCACGGTTGGGCATTGGTTTTAAATAGATGCGATCGCCCCGTCTCGCCTGCCACTGATGGATCTTGGGAGAGAAAATGGACGGAAAGAGCCTGGAATGACGGAGAAAGTCCTCCTCATGGTTTCCGGTAGTATAGGAAAGAGCTACCCTCCATGATCAAGGCTGGGAACATTGAGCCCGACGATGAAGGCAGGCACGATAGGGAAGGGCTTGGCCATCTTGACACACGGCTCGCCCCGGAACTTGCCTCTCATGTTTTTCGGAGAGGTCCACGTTATGTCTAGGCCCTCCTTTTAACAATCTGCATAAGTCGATACGTCTACCAAATTGTACATCTTTAATTCTAATCCCATATTGGATCTTAGCGTTTTCGTCAAGGAGGTATGTTGAAGAAGTCAGAGATGGAAGAAAGTACGTTCATAGGAGATAAGAACGCGGGACTTGGAGGATACAGGGCGACTTGCTCAGGTCTTTAGTAATCGGGAGGAATGGGAGCATGAAGAATGCAAGAGGCAAGGCAGTACTGTCTATTTGCGAAAAAAGGACTTATTTCGGCTACGGGCACATGTATTTATATGGGACGAATTTTGGGCCCACTTGGCTAGAGTTGAAGCAATTCCCAACCTGCTGCGGCACAGCCTTGCCGAAAGTGGTTATATGGGTGAGTAAAGGTGAGTAAGGGTGAGCGAATCCTGATCAGGGCCTGAGCAAGCTTTGAGCTAGGGTGAGCAAGGCCACGTGGGTCGTACAGGGGTGCGGGTGCCCAGATTCGTCTCAACTAACAAGGGCTCAGGGGCACGCATTTCGCTCTAATGTGTAAATGTCTAGAACGAAGGACCTGCGGCATTTATGTTTACCAAAAGCACTACCTTGAATACCTACCTGACCCACCTTAATCTATGTAGGTACCTATGTACATACGTAGGCAGGTAGCGTCTCCTACCGAAGCCAGTTCAAGTTCGCGCGAACACTGTTCGCTCCATTTCTATGTTCAACGTGTACTTCGTTGGCCTTCCAAATATCCTTGCAGTCCATCCACCAAAAGAGAGCCGTTACAAGGGCGGAGAGCGGGATGAAACCGCCGATCACGGTAGCCGTCGCCCAATACGGAATGACGCTGAAGCTCTCCTTGTAGAACTGCGCGTTCTCGAAGTCCATATACCCTCCGTACGAAGGGAGCCCCAAGGAGGCCGACTTGCAATAACAGTTGTTGAAAACGCCGGTTAGCTGTTGATTGCGCTCCTGATTAGTTTACTGTTCTCAGGTTTGACAGGAAACCCGGGCAGATGTTGGATTACCTGAAATAAAATAATTGCCGCGAGATCGACTACAGCCAACGTATTGAAGACGGTTGAGAGGCGTCTTGCTGTCCAGTGCGGCCGACTCCAAAACTGCACGATCCAACTCACGGTGCTGAAAATGCCAAACAACAAATAAGTCAAGGACCGACACCCCAGTCCAACCGTCGGAGCATTGAAAGCGATCATCACGGACATGAGAACCTCGGTCCACACTAGCAGCAGCGAGGCGACGTTAATGCTGACCCATGATATCGGCCTGCCGCCGGCGAGGTGGCCGCGGACCCGTACCGCGCAGGCCCCTACATCCATGGTCCCTGTAGCTAAGTTTATGGTTCTTTTGTTCCGGTACAGATCCTGGACGACTGCATATGCGAGACAGTTGTACCTGATGCGCCGGCCCTGTCCGATGAACATACCAAGCTCGTACTGCTCCGGGATGTCGTCCTCGTCTGTCCACCACGCCGGCTCCCGTCGGGCCGCCGGCGTTGCTCGCTGTGAAATGTCCATTGCTTGAGCTTGGACAACAGGTGGATCGGCAGTCGACGGCCCTCCACGGAGCGCCTGAGTAATCTGTTCTAGAGCAGCCTGGGCCTCAAGGAGGCGCTGCTCTGCTGTTTGAATGAGCGCTAAATGGTGCGCTGGAATGCCAGGGCCGCTGGGTAGTGCCGGTTCTGTCCGGCTTTGCAGAGGATTATGACGCTTCCACTGATACACAGCATTCACATTATACAGCCAGCGTGCTATGAGTGCGCTGTGTCTGTCAGCCAGGTAGGGCAGTCTCAAGCAATAGGAGCGGCTGGTGTCACTTGCCTCGAACGGTCAGCAGAGACGGGGTTCCGATCAATGATGGTAAACGCCACGAGCAGGGGCAGCCAACTATACAGCAGGCCTAGCGCGAGGGAAAAGGCAGTCGTGTCCATGCCCAGATCTGCGAACGCCAGCACGACAGAGAAAACAAAGGCAACTAGGAAGGTTCCTAGGCTGATGAGAGTCGGCACGACACCGCGCCGCCGCAACATGCGGAGTTGGAATGCCAGCACCGATAACAGCTGCTGGAGATACTGAACCTCTGGCTCGTTGGCATGTCTTACGGCAAGCGGCCGAAAGAGACCGTACAGAACAGCATCGACAAACTCTAGATCGCGACGGCGTCGGCTCCGTCTAACCCCTTGGTCCCTACTTCCGACCATTGGCCTGCCTTGTCCGCCACAGTCACCGTTGCTGTCGCCACCGTTATCCTCGTCGTCACTCTCGCCATCGTCAACTCCATATTCTTCCACGGCACCCAGCGGGAAGTCGAACTGGTTGAGGCAGCTGAGGATAAAGTATGCCTCGCGCGCCCGGTGTGTGTCTCCGTTGACCTGGTTGCTCTGGCGGAAACATTCGCGCATCTGGCGGACATTGAAGATAGTGGCAGTCAGTGCCGTCTGTGGCGACCCAAGCCACTTGAGCACCGCCTCGAGCGTCCGACGGATCTTGCGCTTGTGCAGCGAGTCGTAGGGCAGACTAAGCAAAATAGCCAGCGGGAAGACCCATGTCGATGCGAGACTCAGGGCCTGTGGAGCCGTGTTCAGCTGGATTGGGTTGCCGCATATTTCGACGCAGCCTGACCGCTTGTATCAGCACACATTCTCATGGTGCAAAGCAGCAAAGGAATGGAAGTGGTTGCTTTGCAGAACCAACCAGGTGTCTGTACACACCTTGATATGTAACGGCTATGTATTCTTGCCGGGGGAAGCCGTCATTCAGTCCGTGAACAGAGCCGTTATAGAGGAAATCGCCGAAGTTGCTGCTCGTAACTTTTCCAATGTGGTTTATGCTTCCGTTCTTGAATCCTAGCACGCGATCTTTGCATTCGTCAAAGCTGTATCCGGCTTGCGCGTTTGAGACCGAGGCTACTGAGACGACGAGAATGTAGATGAGCACCATTCTCGGTTTCCGAGACCGCATGGAGCAAGGAAGGGCGAACAGATGAGAAACTATGCGTGAACTCAACCACAACATTTTGAAGTCGCACGAAACCAATCGTAGCAATTGAGCTAAGGTACATGTAGGTTTAGCGACTTTAGTTGAGAAGTGTGCAGGAACCTGTACCTAGGTACCTACGTAGGTAATTTATCGAACCACTATACCACCGTGACAGAACGTGAATTCACACCTGACTGATGCTAGTAGGCCTTTATGAAATCTGACATGAAGACAGAAAACACGCTTGTCACTTGTGCTACCTTGCCAGGCATGTTGGAGGTACGATGGACATATTGCAACGCCTAAGGCATCTCACCCAATGTGAGTCGATTACTCTGCCCTCCCTGATTACAGGTGCGATATGTAATCGGGAAGCGGGGTATTTGCTCCTGCTCTGTCGGCCTCCCGCACCCGAAACCTGCACAGATTCTTGAAAGTGCAGAAATCAGATGAAATGACTGGATATTAGCTGCAAGCAAGCAAGCATGATTAGGCACCCACGCAGCCGCGATTGCCTGACGACCTGAATTGCAACCCACTTGATGCCTATTACCAGCAGTTTTCCACTGGCAAACCTACTGGGTGACCGAGGACCAAGCATGACTGTTCAACATATTTCTCTCCCATGTCCCTGTCAGTCATCCCTTTCTCTCGCGGTGCAAGCATCTAGACCTGTTGCTGTTCTGTCTGTTTGTTCTCAAGACTCGCTCAGGCCTGCTATAATTTAAGTCTTGACGACATAAATTCACAGCAAATCCACCGGCAATATGGACTCGTGAGCAGCTCTCATTACTATCTCAGCCACCCTGAGTTTCCGAGTTCAGTCCTGACTTGTTCTAGACCTTATACAAGCGGCACCATCAACCTTCGCACCATCAAACTTCCCCTTCGGTTCACAGGAGAACACGGCCCCATTTGCACAGCAAAGGACTTCGCCATCCATCGCGCCATCCTCAGTCAATACCCGAAACTCGCATCTTCCCTTGAGAACGACGCCCTCCGACTCGGCTTACCTATCTCCAACAAGGTAGCCCACGTCCTTGTCCATTATCTCTACACGAGCACATATGACGATGCCGTGGAGGGGGTGGTTCAGGACGATGTATCCAGATTCAGGACCAGCCTGAGAGTGTACGCTGCAGCGAGAGAGTACGAGGTGGATGGCCTCGCAGAGCTGGCGAAAGAGAAGATTGGGCACCTCGGCAACGGGATCGATATCTTCACCATGCTCGATATCGTCAAAGGCACGTATCCGGCGCCCGACGCGGACGACACCTGGTTTTCGGCGTACGTGACGTCGCAGATCAAGGCTGCTTTTGAACAGGCCCCGGCGCTGCATAAGGTTGACATCACAGCTACATTCGGAGACGGCGTTTCCATCGCCAAGACCCTGGTCAAGAACCTGATCGATATCTACTACGAGAAGATGGCCTCTCTGCAGGACAGCCGTGCCAGTGGTGATGCCAATCGTGTGCTGCTTACGCCATTGACAGTCCCGTCGGCAGACGATGGCTTGCCCAGCGGTGCCCCTACCTTCAGTGATCTGGCGTATGCGACGGAGCCGGAGCCGGAAAAGATGTCGGAAGATGATTTTTGGGGTCTTGGCACGAAGAAGGGCAAGAAGAGGGAGAAAGACGTAATGTTTGAAGAACCCAAATGGTTCCCACCGCCTGCAGCAGAACCTGTTCCGATGCCCGACGAAGATGTGAGTGCAGTCCCTGGCAAAAAGTCCAAGAAGGGCAAAAAGGGAAAGAAGGCACAGAAGTCTTGCGAGAGCTATGTGGCTCCACCGACGGAGCTCGAGCCGAAGCCGGAGCCGGAGCCAGTCCGGGATTTGACACCAGACGCAGAACCATTACCCGAGGCAGTTGAATGTTGGGGCGCATCGAGCCCCGAACCGGGCAAGACAATGGATGATGCTTGGGATTCGTGCAAATCGAGCCCGAACAACACGTTCTGGACCAAACCAGAGCCTGAGCCTGAGCCTGTCGTCGAGCCTAAAGTTGACCCTTGGGTCTTCTGGGGAGTGGGGACGGATAAGCGGAAGATGGGGTACAGCACCTAAGTGAATATGACTCTTTCAGGCTCTTTTTTCGTCTTTCCTGTTCGTTGCTGAGGGAACTGATATGAAGATTGCTTGTTGGATACCTATCGTTCCTTATGTGGGTGTTTCGGAGTTTCCCTTGTTTCACTTCTCTTGCTTTCTTGTTCCTCGTTGAATTTCATCCTTCGCGCACTTTTGCCACTTTCACGCGACACTTGTGAATTGACTTATGCCGTCTATGTCTTTTGGTTCTCTTGTCTGCCGTCGCGAAAAAGAATGATGATGTTGGGCGTATAAGCAAAACAGCGGGGACAGCAGTACTCTTGTACCCTAGTTTTGGCCCTTTGCTCCATGTGTAGGACAGTAGGTATCGGCGGCCGTTGCATGTGGCAAGTCTTTCAGATGCCGATCCTTATTCTTCCGTTTTCGCATATATTGTCCATGGACGACCGTGCATAGACGAGATAAAAAGACGGGAGCCATTAAACCGGCACATGTGACATCGAATAAGCTCTGCTGGGACCACGGCTCGACTCCCAGTGGGGCGCTCCGCAGGGTTGCAGTGAGCCGCACAGGGTGTGACCGTGTTTGCGCCAGAACTACCCTACCTACGTGTGCATACAGTGCATCCTACCTTATGCAGTATCCCGTCTGCAGAACTTCTGTCCAAGTCACAAGCTGAGATGTAAGCAGGATGATACGCGAAGAGCGGCATGAGGTCGCAAGCAGTCAGACTGGCGTTGGCCAGCCGTATCGTATTGTCTCTGTATGCTATGCAGCCTGACACAGAATGGAAGCTTGGCCACAGAATGAAAGATCATCGCCCCCCCTCAGTCAGCGCTCCATTCCGACTTCAAATACAAACAGCGCAAAGAAAGGCAAGAGTCATGTGCAGCCGCCCTCTCCACTTCCATCTCTTTGTCGCCCCAAGAGTCCAATTTATCGCAGGGAGGTCGCGTAACCGTGGGCAATTGCTTGCAACATGCGAGCCGGTCCGTTGAAGCAGACTTTGGAGATCAAGAAGGCAGAACGACTGCATGACGGGGGTTGCTTAGTGCTACGGTTGTACAGACATCCATTAGCGGAAAAGGACTGGGACTGGGAGCAGATAAAGCTGGAAGCGATGGAGACAGGAGAATTACGCCACAGTCGCCGCATGAGCAGCTGGCGCAGTCGCCACCGCAGCAGGTGCAATCACTGTATTTCACGTGTCTGGTCAGCAAGGATTGGCCGGATGAGCCTTGGGATAGTGGTATGTCGATGCACGCGCACCAAGTCAAAAGTGTTCTGATACGTAAGTGCCTGGGGTAGCTTACCAGGGAGACATTTCGAGAGACGTGTGACAACTTGTAAAAGTTGCGGCCGGGATTTGCGAATGTTTGTAGCTTCTTTACTGAACTGAACTCGAAAAATTGGGTGTTCTGGGAGGAGAAGAATGAGGCCTGACCCTGGGAATCTCGACGCTTTTTATACCCGCGAAAGAGAGTCGCCGCCGTCCACATCTGCCGATTGTCGCGGGCGTTCAAGACGATGGCTGCGAGCAGGTGCGTCGTGATTCGATAGTTGCGCGACCTCAACCCCCCTCTTGTGTCATTATCCCGCGCGAATCCGCAGCTCCCTTGGTCAGATGGTGTCCGTCGAGTCTGGGCGGCTGGTCGAAAGGGGAATCTCGAGGCGGAGAGGTTGCCTGCTCTGCCGCATCATTGGTATAGCGGACACGGGGTTGGGTGTGATGGATGCAGTGACAGCCACCGTGACCACCCCCTCCTTCCATCCCCCCCTTCGAGTCGACTACGGGCTGGATTTCGACGGAGTCGGCAATATCGCCCTCGGCGATTCTGGCATCGCTTGTTGGACAGACTAAGAAGCATCCCTTCACAAGTGCGACCGACAAGGGTTTGGAGTTCGGAATCTTAAGATAGCTTTCTTACGACGGCCATAGCAGTAACCGTTCGTGGCAGCGGACCATGGGCGCTGAAGGCCAAGATTAGGTTTGTAATAATATCCCACCTCTCAGATTCATAGTGTGGGAGCACAGGCGGAGGTGCGAGAGCGAAGAGGAAGTGGCTTCATGCACATAGCCGAACACATAAGGTACCTATTGGATGAACCTGAGGAAGCACTCAAGCACCCAGGAAAGGAAGACCACGTGACTGAGTGGCCAATGAGCGCGTTGGAATGGGCGCTCCGCGCATGCGTCGAGTCCTCGCCTTCCCAATTCCGCTCATGCAGCGCCGAGACCTATTCGGGCGACCGAGATCATGTCGAAAGAGCACCGGTCGTAGGGAACGGCTTCGGTTGAAAAACGTCAAAATGAATCAAGAAATCGAGAAATCAAGATAAGGGATAAGAGGTCATGCCCCAGAGCCGAGGGGGCGTGGCGTGGGGGCCACGACAATGGCCATGGAAATCCCCGTCGCTGGAGACGATAGTCTGGTGTCATCTGACTTGGGGAGTTGGGGTCGTCTTCGCGGCTATAACGCTGCACGCCGCACAAAAGCGCCGGCGATGATGGTCTGACAAAAGGAGATGGGCGGGCTGGGTTGAAACGGGAGAGTGCGCACCCATAGGTGCTCCTAGCGGCTATGAATCGAGGAAAAAGGGACAAGAGAAAGAGACACAGGTAAGAGAAGGGAAGAGCCCGGGCGTCACAAGACTTTATACACGGCTGGGAATAGCGGCGTGCGCCAGCAGTTGATGTCGAGTCTCGAGTGATCAACTCCCGCGTACCACGTATCATGTATGTCTGCATCAGGCAGGGTCGATCTTGATAGAAGCGAAACTCAGAAGTTTGGAGTGTAGGACTCGGCGAGAAATGTCACATACCGCGATTTTGTCTTCCGGTGCCTTGACGTTTTGACGGCCTGGTCGACAAGAGGGAGTGAGGACCTTGATGGTCAACCTCAATGGTCAACCTCAATGGTCAACCTTGATGGTTATGCACCTTCCTTCAGGCAAGCCTTCCCCCTTTGGTTCGAACTATCTCCTGCAGTCGTTTTCATTTTTTCTATTCAATAGGGCATTCACTTTTCTGGTTGAATTACGAAATGGCTCACGGCAATTTTCGTCCAACCCATCGCCGGCCTAAACGGTACATGCAAACGATTATGCTGGATGCTACAGGTACAGGTACTTGTACCTAACTCAAACCACAGCAACCCTGTGATGAAAAAGCTGAGAACGGCCAATGCCAGTCTCTCGGGCACGTCGCAAATTGCAAAGCCACCCTTTTAGCTGAGCGAAACCCCGTGTAGTCTCGGTGCGGCATGTCTAGAAAAAGGAATCTGCAGCAGCAACGGAGGCGCGGGCGAGACCCCCAGCAGGGCATTCATTGCATGCGGTGGGCGCATCCTCCCTCCATCGGGGGTTTCCGGAGACATTCATGCGCCATACCAAGACTCATCTAGTGCGCGACTAGAACACCACAAGAGCCTTCTCGATATTGTCTCGCATAGTCTCGAATATCCAGCTTAAACCTGGGAACGAATCCACATTTCTTTTCTATTCACCGAAGCAGATATCAAGTCAGCCTTGAGCGGGATAACTTCGCATTGCAACCTAGTGGGGACTGGCGAAGAATTGACCTGCGCGTTGCTGCAGGTGGGCCCTCTCTGATACTCCGTGTCCATTTACGTGCCCAGTATCACCAAAATATGGCCATCAAGGTTCTCAAGTCTTCGGACCTAACCGCCCAGACATCGCGCAATGCATATTCATTTATTTAGCATACGCCCGATGACGCTTGGCTCTTGCCAGTCCGATCTTTTGCTCTTGCCGAGCATGACGGTGTCGTTTGTCACTCATTAAGCTTTTGCCCGGCTGCGAGCACCCGCCGTTTCAGCAACACAAAGCACTTCAACCTTGGCTCTTTGCGGCACCATTCTCCACGGCCGAGAGGATCTCGGCAATACCCGACTTGTCGGAGTCTTGGTTTCTATAAGTTACATTCGTTACCCCGGCCATGGCAGACGCATCGACCGCGACCGATGGCGGGTTTAACCCCAGCAGTGTTGACCTGGACGCTGCCAACCCCAGAGATGTCATCTGCTACCTCAATCAGGGCGGCAACGAGTACAATGGGAGGCTCGGCATCCGCATCTCGGCCATATTCGTCATTCTGGTGGCTTCATCCGCAACAACCCTATTCCCGGTCCTTTGTGCCCGTGTTCGGTGGCTCCGGATTCCGGTCCCCGTCTACCTGTTTGCGCGCTATTTTGGCGCGGGCGTTATCATCGCTACCGCCTTCATCCACCTGCTCGACCCGGCATACAGCGAAATCGGCCCGGCAACATGCGTCGGAATGACCGATGGCTGGTCCGAGTACTCGTGGCCGCCCGCCATCGCCATGGCGTCTGCCATGATCATCTTCCTCCTCGACTTCGGCGCCGAGTGTTGGGTTGAGCAAAAGTACGGCCTCCCCCATAATGACGTAGACGTCCAAGGGGCCATCACGACCGACGCGTCGGCTGCACATGGGCATGCAGCGGAGGGCGAGTGTGACGAGGGGCTGAGTCCCAGCAACGGCACTGTTGCCCCCGAGACCCGGCCGTCATACTCGCATCAGTCGCATCAGTTCCTCCACTCGGGCGACCAGAACATGGACGTCAAGATGGTTGCTGCGCGCCCCTCGGACAACAGGGCTAAGGAAAAGGAAGCAGCACTCGACGCGGAAAACGCCGACGTGGAAAACACCGACGTGGAAAACGCGCAAATCCTCACTGGCAATTCGGCCGAGACAGAGCGTGCCTTCAAGCAACAGATTGTGGCGTTCCTCATCCTCGAGTTCGGTGTCATCTTCCACTCGGTCATCATCGGCCTCAACCTGGGCGTTGTGGGCGAGGAGCTGTTGAGTTTATATCCCGTTGTCGTCTTCCACCAGTCCTTTGAGGGTCTCGGTATCGGAGCCCGTTTGAGCGTCATCCCCTTTCCTAAACGTTTCAACTGGATGCCCTGGGCTCTCTGCGCTGCTTATGGGCTTACTACACCCATCGCCATCGCCATCGGCCTTGGCCTTGCGACTACGTACGACCCCGGCTCCTTTACCGCATCGGTCGTCTCGGGTGTGCTTGACTCCATCTCGGCCGGTATCCTGCTATACACTGGTTTTGTCGAGATGTTGGGCAGGGACTTTCTTTATAACAAAGAGCGCTCGAGGCAGCCCAAGCGCATCTTGTACATGCTGTTTTGCCTGTTCCTTGGTGTTGCGCTCATGGCATTGCTTGGCAAGTGGGCATAACAGCGCGTCGCGTTAGTCTTGAGGAGCTTTGGGCATGATCTGGCCCGCGGGATTGCTTCTTGCGAAAAGATACCCCTCAGGCAAAAATTGGTCAACGAATCTCCCTTTGTCATATATGATGTACAACTATTCTACAGCGTCTAGATATTTCCCTGCAGAACAGAATTTGCCCTTCACCTGTTCTATGGAACGGTGTCTGTTTTCTTATCTTTGGCTGGCATCGGCCCTTTATTTGTACTTATCAAACTTCGACTCACACATTCCCTTCGAATCATACCTACGGGCGAGTGTGTTCTTGATAGCTCTGTCTATGACTCTCACCAGAACGGATCCCTGCCCCGTATTGTAAAGCGTACACAGCGTGTCCTTCCTCGCCGCAGCTTGCTAAAGTGACCTTTACTGACCAGGCCACGCAAGAAAGGCAGGTACCTGAAATGAGTCCTTTGTCCCTCAACAAGCCGCTCACTAATCATGTCTTCCACCCAGCCTACCTACCTGCTCGCCTAGTTATCGACACACCCAAACTTGAGTATGGAGTCAACGGTATCAACCACGCTCTTTTCCAGGCCTGTGTACTCCAGACCGAGTAGCTTCTTGGATTTGGACGTGTCAAACTGCCACAGTTCGCTAGGGAAATCGTCGGCCGAATCTGCGGGCGGCAGCTGATTTCGCAGTTCCGGGTGGGAGCCCCTGATGATATCGGCAATCCGCGTGTTGGAGAAGTACCCACCTACCACATAAAACCGATGTCCCCCGGCTTCTGGGAAAGCCATGGCGCGCACATGGGCCAGGGCAACATCGCGGACGTCGACAAAGGTGAACACCGGCGCGGTAGGCTGGATGGCGTGCTTCATCTTCCCCTGAACCATGTCGCGGATGCGGTGATTGGAGGTATTCAGTCCGCCAAGGCTCGCCAGGCTGCGTGGTATGGGGCCGAAGGTGTAGGTATTATTGATCGTTGCCAGGTCAAATCCTGGCTGTTCGGCGGCGATGAAATCCCATGCTGCCTTTTCGGAGAATTTCTGATCTCAATCTCAGCCACTTTTTCGGAAGGAAGACGCGACATGGGGAACTGACCTTGCTGGCCCGATAGGTCTGCGCTGGATCCGAAACGGCTTGGTCCCAGGTCACGTCGGCCCAGCTGGTCTCGTCGTAAACCTTGGGGTGGTTTGGCGGATTCAGCACTGCTGCCGACGATGACGTGATAACAATTCGCTTCACCGTCGGCGCAAATGCTTTGACGGATTTGAGGATCCCGGTCGTGCCCTTTATTGCTGGATCTAGGCAGTCTTTCACGGGATCGTCGAAGCGTAGCTGGTATGGAGACGCCGTGTGGACGACGTAGTCGAAGGGATGTGCCTTGACAACCTGCCACGCCCACATCTGTGCGTCAGCAGGTGTGTTATCTCTTGGTGTGAGGGGAGACGAACCTCGTCGAAAGCACCATCTCGAGCAATGTCTTCAACCACAGCAAACGAGACTTTCTTCCCCAACGACCCGTCAATAGAATCGACGATCCGGCGTCCTTTCTCTTCTGACCTCGCTGTCACCACAACCTCGTAGCTTTTGAAGTCAGCAGACCAATGGATCCCTCTCGTAAAAATAAAAGAAAAAAGAAGAAGAAAAAAAGACAGAGCGGCTCGAAGGGTGGGAGGTACCTGTGTTCAAGCAAGCAATCCAGCACATGCGAGGCGATAAATCCACTGCCCCCTGCGACGCAATTAGCTGCGCATTGTCCCTGAGCCACTGGGGCCTCACCAGTCAAGAGGACTTTGCCTTTGAATGAGCTGACTTGCATGGTCACTTCGAGTAGGATCTTTGACTGTCCGCACAGGCAAACGTTGTGGTCAGCGAACAGCGAAACTGTGACGAGGATATCACATATAAACTACCTTGAATTTCACGCGACTCGCTTGAATAGAATTGGCGGATTGAGTCGAGCGCGCGGCGAGAGCGTATGGCCTGAAAACAAAAGTCCAAACGTGATGTGTCAAACCGACGTTGCCACGTTGGCAACACCGGACCCAGAGGGGGTTTTCCGGACTCGGACGATCTCACCCCCACCCAAGACCGGAGGTTGCACGCGAAGAACAGGTAACAATCGGACAAGACATAAAGAACTGGCCGGAACGGAGTCGTATTGTAACACCTGGAGATCGCTAGCGGTGTTTAATTGTGTCTCGATCATCCGTAGACGCCCCTGCTTGCTCGAGCAGTCCCAACTAAAGGCACGTACGCGTTTGCTTATTCAGGTACCTGTAGTTATTAATACCCAATCACCAAAAGTCAAGTGCGCTCAACGGCGCAGAGATCCAACATGCCCTCGGCACCAAACCCACATGCTGACAATGCCTCGGGCCCTCTGCGCGTCGCCATCATCGGCGCGGGAATCACGGGCGTTAATCTCGCCCTGGGATTGCAGGCCCGCGGGGTAAACTATACCATCTACGAGCGCGCACCGGGTTTCCGCGAGATCGGAGCCGGGATCGGCTTCAGCCCCAACGCCGAGCGGGCGATGGGCTTGCTCGACCCCGGAGTATTGGCCGCCTTCAAAACCGTGGCGAATCCAAATGGGGAGGATTACTTCCAGTGGGTCGACGGACACGGCACAGACGAGCTCATGTTCCGGCTCCATGTCGGCAAGGATGGCTTCCAGGGCTGTCGACGGTCGGATGTCCTTGAGGAATGGGCCAGGCTGATCCCGGCGAAAAGAGTCAAATTTGGGAGGCAGATCGACGGTCTTGGTGAAGGACGCGACGGGGTGATTATCATGAAGTTTGCGGACGGAAGTCGGGAGGAAGCCGACGTCGGTAAGTCTACCCTGTGCAGGGCTATCGGGTTGGGAAAAGAAGTGACTAATAATGAACTGGAGTGGTTGGATGCGACGGCATCCGTTCACGCGTGAGACAGCTGATGCTCGGCGAGCAACACCCCGCCGCGCACCCGCACTACACGAACCGGTTCTGCTTTCGGGCGCTGGTACCGATGGGCCAGGCGCGCGCTGCGATAGGCGAGTACAAGACCAGCACGCGGTTCATGTACAACGGCCCGGGAGCGCACGCCATCACCTACCCCGTGGGCGGCAACTCGGTGCTGAACGTAATGGCCGCGATCACGGACCCCAATCCCTGGTCTGAGAAGCAGCACACGGCCAGCGGTAGCAAGAGCGAAGCCCTCGCTGCCTTTGGCGACTGGCATCCTACCGTGCGCGCCATCATCGATCTCTTGCCGGACACGATGGACAAGTGGGCCATTTTCGACATGGCTGAGCACCCGGCCGATTCGTACGTAAAGGGCGCTGTCTGCGTTGCCGGGGACGCTGCGCATGCGGCAGGGCCCCATCTCGGTGCTGGAGGGGGTATGGGTATCGAGGATGCTCTGGCTCTGTCTGCCCTGCTGGAGGCAGTAGACAAGGTTGTAGAGGAGGGGAAGAAGAGCAGGGCAGAGGCCATAGCGACGGCGCTGGTCACGTACAACACCATACGGTATGCGCGGACGCAATGGGTCGTGCAGGCCACGCGTGCGGCCTGCGACTTGTTCCAATGGAGGAATCCTGAGGTTGGCAGCAATGCAGCCAAGTTTGGTGAAGAAATCACCTGGCGCTTTCACAAGATATGGGACTATGACGTCCGGGGCATGGTGGATGAAGGGGCTGCCTTGTTTGCTGCTAAGATTGGGGATGGTCAGAAGGGAGTTATTCTTGACGCGAAGGTGCTGGGTGTAAAGCTCGATAATACCCAGGGAGAATAAAATGATGGGGAAGGGGGAAATTGCAGTGGGCGTAGCTTTATAGACCAGGACTCGTCACTAGTCCTGTTGTTAGAGCTAGCTACCTGTATTTAGCGTTTCGGGTATTTTCCCCCTCATGAGCACAACATGAAGCTTGGGTTGCAGCGACTGACAGTCAAGAGTTGATAACGTCTAGCCGCCGACCAGACCAGTGGCTTCTTGAAATTCCCTAACTTGAACTCATACATGGTTATCATGTATCCCGCTCAACTCAGTTTGCTGGCGTATTTTTCCACTGACGCTACGAGCGCCCCAGCTTCGCCCTCGTCCAATCCGTTCAGCGTCTCCATGTCTTTCTCAGAGATCTCAAATCCATACACATCGGCGTTGAGCTTGATTCGCTCCGGGTTGTCGCTCTTAGGCAGAGGAACCAAGCCTCGCTGCAAACACCACCGGATCAGCACTTGATTGGGCGTCGCACCGCACCTCGCCGCGATTCCCACCAATGTCGAGTCGTGAGCCTTCCTGTTTCGCACAATCGGACAATACGCTTCGACAACTATGCCGTGACTGTTGCAGTATTTGACGGTTTCGCGCTGCTGGGTCCACGGATGCAACTCGATCTGATTGACATGCGGTGGCCAAACTTTTGCAAACTCCTTCATCTCCTCTATATGGGCAATGCCATAGTTGGAGACACCGATAGCTTTGGCCTTTCGTTCATCGGCCAATTGCTCCAGGGCTTTCCACATCATTCTGCGGGCCTGGGCACCGCCGCTGGGACTGTGGATCAGAAAGAGGTCGACGTAGCCGCCGAGCAGAGAGGCACTTTCGGCGCATTTCGTATATGTCTCTGCGACATCCTTCCCAGGAGTGAGGATCTTCGTTGTGATGAAGACATCTTGGCGCCCCAGGCCAGACTGGATCAGCGCTTGGCCAACTTCCTCCTCATTTTCGTAATACTGCGCCGTGTCGATGTGGCGGTATCCAACCCTGAGAGCTTCTAGGCACGAGGCCTTGCAGACCGTTTTGGGGGATTTGTACACACCGAAGCCCAGCTGAGGAATGCGAACTGGCGAGTTGGGCAGTGCGAGAGTGTCTGTGATTGCTCTTTTAGCCGTAGCCATTTTGAAGGTACAAAGAACGAGGCAGGTAAGATAGGCACTGCCGCACTGATGCAAGTAAACGTGGGACAGAATTGACCTACGGATGGCCAAGCATGCCGCGGAGAAGGTCTAACGTAGGTAGTCGAATTTGGCTTATATAATCAAGACCGCCTACCTACCTACCTGTAGGTACCTTACTTCTTCCGGAGTGTCCGTGTCTTGCTCCACCCCCATGCTACAATTGAAGCTCAGTCGACTTGTAATCACTCTTGTTGGCAAGCAACGGATGAAAGCCTCAAACGGCCACTTTCTGGTATTTGCGCGACAGCACATGCGTCACGGTGCTAGCGTAGAACGAGCCCCTCATTTGGAAATCGCAGATGACGGCTTCATTCTGACTCGCCTCAGGGGCAGACTCACTTGAACATATCATCATCTCATCTGCAGCTTCTTCGACTCGGTTGCGAGCAGTTACTGTAAATCGCATCCATTATGATCTGTTCTAATGGCGGGCCCTGATCTCTGCTACTTCACTTGCACTCTTGGGCAAGCAGAAAGGTGGAACCAGGACAACCCCAATCCATGCCGCACTGTGCAAAGTCTTCTTGACCACCAAGCGCGAAGCATCCCAAACCTTCCAGCCGTTGCTTTTGCCGACAGGGCGAGGCAGGGCATCTCATCTGGTAAGATCGCCTCGCCATTCTGTATGGTTGCAGACAAGATGTGGACCTGACTTCAGCTCAGAGACCATCAAGTTCACCTTCCTTCAACTCGTAGCCTCCGTCACTGCCGCTGCGAACAACTTGGCCGAAGCGTTGAGCTGTCATGGCATCTTTCCTGGCAGCTGCGGCAAAAGGCCTGTGATCGGTCTGCTGGGCAGAAGCTCTGTGGAGTTCCTACTATCATGGCTGGCGTTGATGGAGCTGGGCTGCTCAGTCCTGCTGCTTGCGTAGGTCCCTCGGATCAGAGTTCATCATTCAGCCCACTGACACAAGTCCGGCAGCCCACAGTTAGAAGTCGCAGCCATCGAGCATATCTGTGAGACCTGTGCTGTCTGCGTAATTGTATCTGACACTGAGAACCGAGATAAGACCAATCAGGTTCGCCAAGTGTCAGCAGGCGTCAACGGCATTGCTCTAGACGAGATGGTCGGCGGAAAGCCGGCTTTCAACAAGCCAACACCTTCATGCAGAAAGCAAGGGAGGCACACATGCCAACCCTCCGAAGTTGCATACGTCTTCCACACCTCGGGCACATCCTCGGGACGGCCCAAGCCAATTCCCGAGACCCATCATGCTGCTGTCGCCCTCCTTCCGCAGCTGCCTCAGAACAAGAATTTCCCGACATTTTCGACCACTCCTCTGTACCATGGTGGCGTCGCAGATTGTCTCCGAGCGTGGGCCAGTGGGGCAATGATCTGGCTCTTTCCTGAGCGGCGACTTCCCATCACTGCTGCCAATGTCCGAAGCTGTTTGGAATTCGCCGACCAGCAGGGGCCTGCGCCAGTATTTTTCACATCAGTGCCATACGTTCTCCAAATTATGGCTGAGGATGCAGATTGCCTGCAACGCCTGCGCAATATGCGCCTAGTTGGAGTTGGTGGTGCGGCTTTGGCTCCTGCTGTCGGCAACGCCTTGGTCACACACGGCGTCAACTTGGTGTCGCGCTATGGCAGCGTTGAGTGCGGTTTCCTGCTCACATCTCATCGCGACTACGCTGTAGACAGGGAATGGCAGTACCTGAGAGCGGATGATGCCGAACACATCTCGTTTGAAGCGCGCGAGGATGGGCTGTCCGAACTGGTTGTTGCACACAATTGGCCGCACTTGGCCAAGCGGAATCGCGAGGATGGTTCGTACGCCACGTCGGACTTGTTCATCCCGCACCCCAAGATGCCGAACGCATGGAAATACCACAGCCGAGCGGACGCACAGCTGACTCTGTCAAACGGGAAAAAGTTCGACCCAGCGCCCATGGAAGCTGCGATCTTGTCATCATCGCCACACCTGCTCCGAGATGTCTTCATTTTCGGTTCCGGCAGGGAATATCCTGGCATGCTATTGTTTCCTGCCGCCGCAGCCCAGACAGACCCCGAAGCGCTTATGGAGGCAGTCTGGCCGTCGATTGACCGCATGAATCAAGAATCACAGAACCATGCTCGGATGTCCCGGCTCATGATCTCTGTCGTCAATGTGCCGGAAAACCAGACACCCCTGGATAAGAGCAGCAAAGGCACCATCCTTCGCTCCCGAGCCGAGGCGCGATATTCCCGAGAGATACACGCTACTTATAATCCTTGTCAGTCACGTTCTCTCCCAGAACAAGACGTCGCGGATGGAGATATTAGCGGTCATATCTGCAGAATCTTTGAGCAATTTCTGGGGCGGCGCATTGATCCCGACCACGATGTTTATCAGCAAGGGGTAGACTCTATGGCTTGTCTTCAGCTACGAACCTTGATCAAGTCGACTCTCTTGAAGCGTCACGAGGATTTACCAGCCAACATCATCTACGATATGAGCACGGTAAGGGCGCTTGCGCAGTATGTCTCCGAAATGCGTCAAGGTCGGGGGCATTTGGAGATACTGGAAGAGCATGACGAGTTAGGTGCGATGAGGGGTCTTGTCGGGGAGTTTACTCGGTTTCCATCAGCACGATATGAGCCACGAGGTCGCGCTGTGGTGCTTACCGGTGCTACCGGGGCCCTTGGAGCCCACATCCTGAATCTGCTCCGCAATGACCCCCACGTCCAGAAGGTCTACTGTCTAGTCCGAGCCCAAACCTTTGTCTCTGCCCACAAACGTGTTTCGGACGGCTTGAAGGCTCGTGGAATGCCTGGGTTAGAGCCATTCCAAGAAGGGCTTCCACGGGCTGGCAGAATCGAGTGCCTTCCGTCTCAACTCCACGAACGGAGTCCGCACTTCAATCTCGCAGAACCAGACTGGATGCGCGTTAGAGACAGTGTTACGCTCGTTGTCCACGCAGCCTGGGCTGTCAACTTCACTCTGCGGCTCAACTCGTTCCGGGACAACATTGCCAGCACTCATCATCTCCTGAATCTCGCCATCGCTTCAGGTGCTCGGCTCCTGTTCATCTCATCGCTATCAGCGGTAGCCTCCTTCCACGATTCCGACGGAAAGATCCCAGAGACTCTCTCTCACAATCCGGGCCATGCCTCGGCCGTCGGCTATTCACGGTCAAAGTGGGTTGCTGAGCAGATTTGCGCAGCAGCCTACAATCAGCTAACTGCAGGAGTCCGAGACAAATCAATGGTCAATCAGTCGCCGGTCACCATAATCCGAGTTGGTCAGCTCTGCGGGGATCAGTCGAGGGGGGTGTGGAATGCAAGTGAGGCCTATCCGCTGATGCTATCGACGGCAAAGATGGCCAAATGCCTTCCAAACCTCGGGGGCGTGTCAATGGACTGGCTACCGGTGGATCTCGCAGCCAAGGCGGTGCTCGAGATTGCGGGCTGCAGAGCACAGAGAGCCGTGTGCCACCAGATCCCAGTGTATCATGTTCTGAACTGGCACCTTCAGCCGACCTGGTCCCAAGGCCTCAAGTGGATTACAGCGGATGCCAAAAGCGAAACAGGCGGACGTATTGATATCGAGATTGTCCATCCCCAAGTCTGGCTGAGCCGACTCGAAGCTGCGTTTGGAGACGGCATGAACCCTCACTCCACTGCCCGGTCGCTTTTGCCGTTCTGGAGACGGGTCTATGCACCAGATAAGAATGGCGATGGTGGGGAAATTGGCGATACGGCTTCAAACGGAGGGGGGGGCCACTCTAGCTTTCCCCCCTGCGCTGGATCGGTGTCGAATACGATGCAGACATTGAGGCCTCTCAATCGTGTGGATGTCATCAAGATGTGGCACTGGATCCGCAATAATGTGGGCGTTGCCAGGGCGTACGACACAACTGTGGAAAATGACGTCAAGAACAAGTGTACTGCTGAGGTTCGCCCAGATTACAAAGAAGGGGTAACTATAGAGTTGAAGGCAAAGCTGTAAGAAAGGATCATGAAGAGAACGGGCAAAGGGGCAGAGCCAGGCAAGAAAGCGGGACCGAAGATGATAGACGGTAAAAAGATAATAGAAGAAGAAGAATAGACAAGCGATGCATAGATAGAATGGCAGAAGATATCTATCAGCCGTAAAAAGGGCTTCTTAGATACTAGAAGATAAACACAGATTGCTTTGTGCTCTTGCAGCTAGCAAGGTACAGGCATCTTAGGTACGTACGCTTTGAATAGATGCGCAATATGGCAAATCTCTGGGCAACTTTGCCCTTCTATATATGACTTTGTCGAATAATGTACAATGACGCGCAATTGCAGTTTTAACAAGCAAACATTTTGGTAGTGCTAACATTGAGCTTGCTCCACCGTCTGCCCTCCCACCATGCCATGAATATTGCTACGGGCCAGTAGACATGATACAGCACGAAGAAGGGCAGCGGGTCCCAAACCTCAAAGGTGCCCTCTTTCCAACGCATTGCCCGGCCGGCAAACTCCCACACGCAATCCACGACGGCGACGACGCCCAGACGGAATGTTATCAGCCTCCAGAGGGGGTCGAGCACGTACTCAACGAGGTCGTGACCAATCCAGTAATATCCCGGCGGCGTAGCGGTATCTGGCGGCGCCACAATTCGATGAGCCCCTGTGTCGGCCCGTTCGTTGTCTGTTTGCGAGAAAGGGTCAAGAGCAGCAAGATAGGCCCGCACCATAGCCCGCATCTCCGGACCGGGTCTGGAAAAGAGGACCACGGCGGTATGTGCTCTTGGGTTGCACTCTATCGCATACATCTCCCCGGTTGTGCTGTCCACCATGAAATCGAAGCTCAAATGGCCTGTCATCCCGACCCCATCCTCGCAGCGCGCGAGGAAGTTCCGCGTAAAGTCCAACATTGCCTGGCCGGGCCCATCTGGGCGTGAAACGGAGATGGAGGAATAGTGCATCTGCATCTCTGACGACGGGCATGCTGCAAACACTTTAACCGCCCCGCGGACGACGAGAGCATGGGTGCAATACTCCGTGTTCCCGGGTATGAACTGCTGGAGAATCCATGGATTCTTGGGGGATACCGGCAGTGAGCTGATGTAATCCTGTGTTTGCCGTGGCGTGTCACAAGGCAGGAGCGTCATGTTTCCCCGATACGCATCCTCCATCCCAACCGTCTTCAGTATGAACTTGAAGTGTCCATCGTTGAGGGCGAGATGGGTGTGAATCTCGGCAAGAGAGGTGATTCGGTGTGTCTCGGGTACCGGGAGGCCGAGGTCATTCGTGTATGCTATGAAGGAGTCTTTGTCGTGCAACTTTGCTGTTGTTTCGGCGTCGAATTGAATACAAGCACATCGGTGGTTATACAGGTGATCTGGAGCCTTGGATTTGCCGACGGCTTCTTTGACCCGGGAGTCCAGAACACTAGTTGCCACGCCCGAACAGGATACCCATAAATCAACTCCTTCGGACTGGATAATACTGAGCATGTTTGAGATGTAGACTTGCGTGGCAAGGGAATCTTCCTCGGAGCTCGGCACCGGGAGGGAATAGAACTTGTCCAGGGCATCCGACCATCTTCCGGGACACGACGGCAGCATACCGTGCCGCTCAAAGTCGGCTCCGACGACCCTGTGTCCGCACAGATGGAATGCTCGGGCAAGTGTCAACCCCTTGGCCATGCCTACGCCCGTCACTAGCACCGTACGCTGTCGAAATCCAACCTCCGCGCGGCATTCTTCTCGGTGTTGTTGGGCTCGAGTCCACGGCCAGAGCAGTCGCTGGGCGACGTATGCTGCCGCAGTAACCAAGGACGAAAGGGGCAGAAGCAAGAGACTGAGGCTAATTAAGAAGAAAGATTGAATCGTATTGTCGCATGGTAAGAAGCGCGACGCGACCATTGTAATATGGGGAGAATTGGCGATATCCTCAGCCAAACGAGTGTATGGATGGTTGCCTGGTTGAAGTACGTACCTTAAGAGCAAACACAAAGTCGCGCGTCATTCGTGCCTTCCCAACTTCTCGCGCCACAACAAGTCAGACCTCAAGGTCATCTGCAAAGTATTGCAGTCCCGATAGCACCTGCAGGGCCTACAATAGAGTAGGATGGAGGCGGGGCCGTGTTGGGCTCCGAGACAGAGCCGAAAGAAAGATACTGCCCAGTGATCAGGGTGGTCCATCAACCTACTTCAACCCACGAAGCCTAGTAAATAAGTGGGTTAGCCGGGTCAACCAAAAAGTAGTAAATAAATTAAGCCAACTACCTTACTCGTGGAAATAGTTAATTAAAGTGTGTTGGCGTTAAAACCTAAAAGTAACTTAAAAAGGGTGCACGTAACTTAAACAAGTAACCTAAAAAGGGTGCACGTGATCTAATCGCGGCCGGCTATAAATTCACCACCTGAGTCGCCTACTAAGGAATCTAGACCCTTAATAAGCTCAGCTCTCTCTTAAGACCTTAAAGATTATATGAGCCTAATTATATTAACCTTTAAGTAGTTCCATAAGGGTATAACTATTAAGTTAATAAATGAAAAAGCTTTCTTATATTCGGTACTTATAGCTAGGATAGTTTAAATGTCGAGGGTTATACGAGAGAGGCAAGGATATTCTAACCACTTTCAAATCTAGTAGTTAATAGAATTAATAACTTAACTGTTACTTAATTATAAGTCTGACTATTAGTAAATATACTTATCGTTATGGTAGCTAAGGCTTAAGGTTAGTAATAATTAAGTTCGTTATTAGTTACTATACTAAGCCTTCTTATTAGGACGAGTAAATATATTCTTATTGTTATTAACGTTAAATAAATTAAATAAAGATAATAATAACGATAAAGATGATGATACTAATATGACGTTATTATCATCGTTATCACTAAGATTAAGATTACGATACTTTATATCTTATAAATGTTACACTATAGCTTTAATGGTTTTAATTTAACCTAGCTTCTTTTTTTAAATATCCTTAATATAGTTTTAATGCTTACTCGAGTTTAATATAGCTACGGCATAATAAGTTAGGGACTAGTTAAGTTTAAAGTAATACTTCTTAAGTTTATCTTAACTAAAGTTAATATTAATTAAAAACTACTTCGAGTTAAGATACTTTTTTATAAGCTTCTTTACCCTCTTTATTTTACTTATTAAAAATTTAAACTTAAGTAATATATACTTAATTAAATTAAGGCGGAGTTTATTATTAATTCTTTATTAATGTAACTAAGCATCTCCTTTAAAGTTTAAGCAGATATTATAAAAGTCCTTAATTAAGTTATAATAAGCTAAAAGAACCTTAAAGTTATCTAAGTTAATATAAGCATCGTTAAAAAGGTAAGGCAGCTAAACCTTTTACCTTAATAGCTTCATATAAATAATAAAACTTAAATACATATCCTTTAAATTTAGTATCTTATTAATTATATAAAACTAAGAAAGCTATTTAGTATTATTATCGATAACGACTTAAAGAGGGTGGCTTAAGTAACGGTAATGCTTTTTCGATAAATTAAGTGAATCGCGATTACCCATATGGTTAAAAGCTAATTTTAACTATACTTTCTTAAGCAGTTTAGTTAGCTTATTTAATCGGTATACTTATATAATAAAGTTATAAGCTTTCTTAACCAGTCTTTATATTAGTTAGGCTTTATATAAGCGTTTAGTTTTAATAAGGGTGTTAAAGTTATTATTAGTAATAGCGTTTTTAAATATAATTATAATTAAACTAAATAAAATATTATTATGAATTTAAAAGAGTTAATAGCTATTACATAGTTAGCAATAGGATGATAAGATTAAGCGAGACTAGCAGCTAAATGGGAGCTAAGGAAGGTAGCGTAAGGTAGTAGAATCTAGTGGGGCTTAACTCTATAAAAACGAGTTAGTAGTAAAAGGATCATTAAGATTATGGTAATTTAAGTGATTTAGCTTATAACGGATCATGGCAGGCTAAGTGATCTTACTAACAAAGGCTCATAAGAATCATGATAAGCTAATTAATCTTATATGCATAAGATCATAGCTAAGAGAGTAATTTAAGAAGTATATATATGATAGTTATAATTATGACTCAGATAGTTTCTTTTATTATGATAATAATTAATATAAGTATTTAAGCTATTTTACAGTCTTATATTTAAACTTAAGTGCAATGCATTATTAAAGCCTTACTTATTAACCTTATTAAAGTTCTATTATCTATTCCTTAATAGTGTCAATACTAGATTATTACACGTTAATTACTCCTTTTATTCTATTATAGAAAAATGAAGGAACTTTATGAATACTATGTTTTAATCAGCGTAACTTACTAAGCTTATGATAAAAAAATAGTTATTAGTCTTATCACTTAAGTCTAAGCCCTAACGTTAAAAAGTAAGAAAACACGTGATAAGGTCGATAGCGTCGAGGAAAAGCAAAAGGAACTAAAGGAGAAAGTGGATATGAAGAATAAGGTAAAACTATTAATACTATTACATTTTAATGGTACGTAAAATAAGCTATAGCTTTAGTTACTAATAATATGTTCATACTGTTCGCATTACGACGAGAAGTTCATAAATGGTAAAAACGAGTCAGTGTTTATTATTTCATTATTAAAAGGAAAAGCTGCTAAATGATACAGTTTAGCGTAAAAGGAGTGGTTAAAGGAGGATGAAAATAAAAAACTCTCATTACATACTAATCAACTATATAATGGGATAAAGGCATTTATAGAAGAAATCACGAAGGTGTTCGGGGAGCAGGATAAGGTTCATTAAGCCAAGGAATGGTTAGGATGACTTAAGTAAACTAAGGCAGCGTTTACTTACGTAACGGAGTTTATATAAGAAGTTATAAAGATACATTAGAATAAGGATACGTAAAAGCGAGCATTTTATGAAGAACTAAAGGATAATGTAAAGGATAAAGTATATAAAGTAGATTAATAAGAGTTAAAGCTTAACGCTTTTATAACGTTAGTAATTAAGATCGACGACCATAACTTTATTAGGCAGCGAGAGAAGAAGGGAGAAAAGAGCTATTAACTTATTAAATACGCGTTAAAGGACAGTTATAAGAAGAATAAGTATAAAGGAACGTCATAAGGGATACACTCCGGACTTATAAACGTTGATATAATGTAAGCTTAAGTAAGGAGACCCCGAGATAAAGCTAACATGTAATGTTATAACTGTAATAAGAAAGGACATTACACGCGGGAATGTAAGAAGCAGAAGAAGGTTAGGTAAAAGCTAGTCTTAAAGAAAGATATAGTAAACGTTTTTAAGGAAATTAAATGCTAAAAGCTACGTGCGCTAGTTATAATAGCGGGAAAGACGTTATGGATAATGATTAGACGTTAAGAGGAGAGGTCGACGATGATAATAATGATAGCAGCAGTTTTAACGAAGTAAGCTAATCAGGTATAACAGATAATAATTTAAGGATCTCATTCGATTATGTCGAGCCACTATTAAAGCTACTATTAATAGCTGAGTAGTAGGGTTTAATACTAACTTAAGATGAGAGAGGACAGTGGAGCACCATTTAAATAAGCTAAACGCTAAGGTTAAGTGTGGTTTACTTATAAGATAAAGTGCTCGAAGTATAAAGGGTGATTATAATAGTAAGAAGCGAGTTATAAAGAACGTAAGAAGCCTTAAAAATAGTTAAATAAGCCCTTACTTAACTTTAAAACGACGTTATGTAAATTATAGGATTAGTTATAATGATTAAGACCTAATAAGATGAACCATTAAGGCTGGAAGAAGAGAAGGAAAAGGACGTAATTATACTACTAGAATAAGAGTATGAAGGTGAAGAAAAGAGATGGATAGTAAAAGGATAGCCGTTTATCTTATAGTATAGTTACTAAAAATGGAAGGGAGAAGTGTGCGACGGAAAAACGACCTTTTATATCCGAGAACATGAGTATAGATTATAAGAAGAAGTTTATACTGAGGACATTAACGAGTTAGATTAAAGATATGTAAGGCATTAATAAGTGGCATAGTTTTATTACGTTTATTATGAGTGTAAAACGCACTATAAGGAAAAACACGAGCATAACTTTTAACCAGAACGATTACGAGATATTAATGGAGAGGTAGAGCTAGTTCGGTAAGTGTACCAAGCGGACTTACTAAAAGGCTATTAAGAAGTAAAGAAATGTAAGGACCTGATACTAAATGTCATTAAGGTAATAGTACGACCACGACACTAGTACCCAGCAGCATGTAAAAATAGTGGGACGTAAGCAGACGTTTTACTATTATACTACGTGGCTGTAAACTATATACATTACGTAAGGATAAAGTGCGAATAGTGGTATAAGAACTATAATAGATCTCGACTACCACGAAGGCATGTAATTAAGGGAGCTAGTAACGAAGGATGGCAGTACGTTAATTAACGTAGCTGAGTGGATTTAATACGCTGGACGAAGAAGAATTAGTTATAAGACTAAGCACTAAGGCTATTTGAAAGGAGGAAGAGTGGGATGTAAATGCTTAACTTTATAGCAGAGTAGAGATTACTAATAATGGGGGAGGGTAGTAATACGATAATAAAAAGAAACCTTTAAGAAAGAGAAGTGGTGGAAATCAACGTTACTTAATAAGACCATAAGTTATATATAAATGTAAAGTGGAGGAAACATTAGATCTAAGCATTAATTAATAGAGGGTTATAGTTAAACTTAATCTTACTAAAGGTTATTAATAAGTTATGAATACCTTAAGAAAAGAAAAAGTAACTAGTAATGATTAAAGGACTATTCGATACGTAGTAAGTTAAAAGAGTAATGGTACTATTAAATGTTTAAGTTAAAGGAAAGACTATAAAAATAACATTCGATATTATAGATATAAGGCTAAGTAAAGACATGATTTTAAGATGATTATAGTATGAGAAGTATGATTTAAACATTAAATAGAAGGGTGGTAGCTACTTGTGATCGAGATAACATGTTAGATTGACCAGAGTAAGCAGTAAGGCGCCCAGGAAAGGAAGACCTCTTAACTACGTGGAAGCAGTGGATCTAGCTAACAAGAAGCCATGGAAGCTATGGAAGCTACTGAAGTCATGGAATGGGCGCTCAGCGCAGGAGATAGGGAGCGCCTGGGAGCTAGAGAAGTCTAATTGGCCGAGTGGCCCGAAAGCCCATAAATGTGGATGAATGATGATCCATTGATAAAATGGCTGTTCTGAAGCTCCCTCCCATATAAACTACGTAGGCCAGCAATTAGCTAGCTAGAAGATAGAATACAAGCAAGACACTACTTTTAACCTCAATTAAATGTATGCAAGTAAGTCATAACTTTCAACATAATGGGAGCACTCGACTATTAAGAGAAGAAGCGTAAATTTATTAGGAAGTTAAGATGCCGAGACGACGCCGGCATGGGAGTTATTAAGAGAAGACGATGAAGTTAATATGTACTTTATAAAAGAGAGTAAATATTTAATATACTAAGGATGGGTTACTTAAGTGGAAGTTATAAATACTATTATAGCATTTAGTAAGTTTATATATTACTAGTAAAATAAGGGGATTAAGAAGAACAGTATACTGATAAAGTACTAAGTCACTTAGCATTCGAAAGTAAGTATTTAAAAGGACTATTAAAGAGAGGTCCATAAGACTATGAAATTAAGCTTAAAGAAGGAGCATAGTTATAACTCTTTAAGGTGTATTATAATAATACACGGTAAGATAAGGAGTTAAGGAAGTATTTAAAAGAAAACTTAAAAAGAGGGTATATTAAGGAATTGACATTATTAATAGGATACTTAATGTTATTTATTTTAAAGAAGGATGGAAAGCTTCTTATATATATAAACTATCGATAATTAAATAATTAAACGGTGAAAAATCATTATTTATTACTATTAATCTCGCATTTAAGGGATCAATTAGTTAAAATGAGGTACTTTATATGGTTAAACCTTCTTATCACTTATGCTTATATTCGCATTAAAGAGGGTGATAAATAAAAAACCACATTTTACACGCCTTACAGACATTATAAGTACCTTATAATGCCGTTCAGACTAATAAATGCGCTTATTACGTTTTAAGCTATTATTAACTATATGATATGATTATATTTAAATAAGATAGTAATGTGTTATCTTAATAATATTCTTATTTTTTTAAGAATGTTAAAGGAATATAAGAGGCATGTAAAGGAAGTACTCAATATATTATAATAGTATAACTTATTAGTAAATAAGGAGAAGAGTAAGTTTTATATATAAAAGACCATATTCTTAAGATACTTAATATCATTAGGATAGGTTAAGGGAATTAAAAAAGGTAAAAGTAATATGAAACTAGCTAATGCTTATGAACGTTACAGAAGTACGAGCTATCATTAAATTCATAAACTTTTACTGAATGTTTATTAAAGGTTTTAAGGAAGTAGTGTGATTATTATATGATCTAATTAAAAAGGACACGGAATTTTATTAAGGAAAGAATTAAGAGTGAGCATTTTAATAGCTTAAGGAACTTATTATAAGCGACCTTATATTAAAACTACTTGACTTAACGAAGCCATTTAAAGTCGAGACTGATATATTAAACTTTATAATTAGAGGATAACTTAGTTAAAAGGATGATTAAAGGAAGCGATACTTTATTACGTTCTTCTTAAAGGCCTTATTAAGACTAATACTTAATTACCTGGTTTATAATAAGGAACTTATAACTATAGTTAAAGCGTTTAAAGAGTGAATACTGTACTTAAGTAGAACTACGTACTTAATATAAGTATATATAAATTATAAGAACTTACGATATTAAATAACCTTATAAAACTTAAACGAGAGATAAGTAAGGTGGATAGAGTTTATAATAAACTTTAGTTTCGAAATATATTACGTTAAAGGATTGAAAAATGCAAATGTAAACATATTAGGCTGATGAGCAAACTATAAGAAAAGTAAAAAGAAGGAGATGTTATTAGTCTTAAAGGAGCGAGAGGACGGATTATTCCAGCATTAATTACGAATTAACGAGGACTATTTCGCAGTTAAACTATTATAAGCTTAATTAAAAAGCTATGCCATGTATTAAGAATAATAATTTAACTTTGAAAAGTATTAAAAAAAACTTAATAAGGAGGTATAAGCTGAGTAAGAGGAAGGTAAGAAAGAAAAAGGAGTATACTTATAATAATGAAAGCTATAACATGAAAGGAAAGCATATATATGATTTAAATAATGAACAGAAGTTATATGGTAAATTTATAAGTTATCGTTAAGAGGACACTTTAGAATAATACGTACTATTCATTAAGTATAATGACACTTTAGCTGGTCGAAGCTAAAGAAAAGCGTGAAGGAGGTGTTAAAAGGATATGACTTATATAATAAGATTAAAGCTGCGAGGTATTAGCTATATGGGTTATTAAAATCATTGCCAGTAGTAAAAAGAGCATAAGGGTTAGTTATTATAAACTTTATTATTAAGCTACCACCATGAAAGGATTTAGTAATGAGAATAATATATAATAGTATTTAAGTGGTAGTAAAGAGACTAATTAAGTAAAGAGCCTTTTTATTATATTAAAAGTTAATTATTACGGAGTAAATAACATTTCTCTTCGTAAAAGAAGTAGTAAGCTAATATAAATAGCCAGACGAGATTATTACTAATAAAGATATAAGGTTTATATTTAAGTTTTAATAAGCGTTAATAAAGAGGATAGCAGTAAAAAGTAAGCTTTTAACCATATATTACCTATAAATGGATAAGTAAATGAAATGGATAAATTAAATATTAAAAACATACTTAAAGGCATATGTTAATTACGAGTAAAATAACTAAGTAAAGTAGCTACTATATACGTAGTTAGCGTATAATACGATGAGGATGGAGATAATGAAAATAACATCGTTCTTTATAAATTATAGGTATGAAGTAAACTTATATTAAAGATTAAACGTTCATATACTATGAGCAGCTATTAAAGCTAAAAAACTAACCTTACTGTACGAAAATTTAAAGGTCGAATTAAAGTTTATTTAATATAAGATGAAGGATTATGTAAACTAAAAGGGCGTTAAAGGAGCACCATTAAAGGAGGGGGATAAAGTTTATCTTATTAAAAGGAACTTAAAAACAAAGCAACTAAATGATAAACTAGACTTTAAAAAGGTCGAACCGTTTAAAGTTAGTAAAAAGATTATAATATTAAATTATAAGTTAAACTTATTATTTATTATAAGGCTAAAGAGTAAGGTTTTTTATATGTTATTATTAAAACTAGTATTAAAGAACATTAAATTAAAACAATATATAAAAGTGAAAGTTAAGGAAGGAAAGTTTGATATAAAAAGCATTTTAAATTTAAGAGATATAGTAAGAGGAGTGGAGTACTTAATTAAGTAAGAAAAGTATGGATATAAAGAAAATACGTAAGAACTTATAAAGTACTTATAAGGTTATTAATAAGAGCTTTAATGCTTTTATTAATAAAATTTAAACCGATTATAATACTAAAGCTTAAAGGACCAATAAAAATCGCGTTTTAATTAACCATATCGATAACACTATAAAATTAAGCCTTAAAGATAGTAACTTAGCTCTCGATCATAATTACGTTAGTAACCTCCATCTTATTTAAAGAAGCTAAATCGTAGCAAGTTATCTCACTACCATGGTTTATAAAGGACTGTCTTTAACGACGTAAGCGGTTTAAATGAGAAAGAGACTTATTAAGTTTACGTTAAGCCTCCATAAGGTTCTCGCATTCAGCGTGGAGCTACTTTTCGGCATCTTATTTCACTTCATTTAAATGTTTCGCTTTAATGATAATATAAGTAACTAAGGAGCATTAGCATAGAGAAGGAGGAAAGTAAGGAAATTAGAACTATAAATAAGAAGAAATTAAGATTTTAAAACCATCGTAAAAATGACTATAATGAATATACTCACTATAATGATAGGAGCGATTAAGCATCTTATATATAAAAGAGTGCTTATAATAGTAAGAGTATAGTATAACTTCGAAACTAAAGGAGTTAATAAATGCAGATAGAAGTGATCATTTAAAGGTTTTCTTTTATATGGATTTCGCGACGCGTAAGTAAGCTATTCTATTCAATATCTTATTAATAAGCGCACGTCATTACCGGAGAGAAAAGGAAGAAAAATAAGAAAGTACTTATTAAGTATAAAGATGTTAAAATAGCTATTAGTTAGCGCTTATAAGTTTTTAAGACGAAGCTTGTAAAGGAGGGGCACTATATTACGAATTTAAAAAAGCTAATAGCTATTAAATAGTTAGTAATAAGATGATAAGACTAAGTGGAACTAGCAGCTAAATGGGAGTTAAGGAAGGTAGCGTAAGGCAGTAGAATTTAGTAGGGCTTAACCTTATAAGAACGGGCTAATAATAAAAGGATTACTAAGATTATAGTAATTTAAGTAATTCAGCTTATAATGAATTATAGCAAGCTAAGTGATCTTATTAATAAAGGCTAATAAGGATCACGGTAAGCTAAGTAATGCTATATATATAGGATTATAACTAGGAGAGTGATTTAAGAAGTATATATATGATTGTTATAACTGCGACTTAAATAGTTTCCTTTATCATGATAATAATTAATATAAATGCTTAAGTTATTTTACAGTCTTATGTTTAAACCTAAGTGCAACGTATTATTAAAGCCTCACTTATTAACCTTATTAAAGTTCTATTATCTATTCCTTAATAGTATGAACACTAAATTATTATAAATATCCTTTATAATAAAATTAATAATATAGCTTATATAATAAACGCGACGTAATTTAAGCTCGAAATTAAACTCCTTTATAATAAACAGCATTACGTTATCATTATTAATTACGTTATTAAGTGTAAAGTAGCTAATTCTTTTATTATTAATTCTAAATGCTTTAAGGACTTAAATAATTTTTATAATAATATTATTATTAAAGTGCTTTATAATTAACTTAAGGAGACTTAATAGTATCTTTTTTATAATATAGTTACTATTAAGGTAATAAGTCGTTATTTTAAAAAAAGCATGCTTATTATTAATCCACGCATTATTAAAAGCGATATAAATCTTCTTAATAGCTTAATATAAAGTAACTTTAATCATTTATATATAGTAAGTATAGGCATTAATAACTAGCTTATGTATAGCTTAATAAGAAAGATCTACTTCTTGAATTTTACTAAATAAATTAAGGTATCGAAAGATAACGCGAAGCTTAAGATCTTTAATAACATGAAAAGATTGTTAAAAATTAATAATTTAGCTTATGAATATACATTAAAATACTTTTATATTAAAGCTATCGATTAATTTATTAACAAAGGCTTAATTAAATGGGTTACCTTAATTTAAGTTAAAGATAATCGCGATTAATGATTTATTAATTCGTAACAGCGTTAGCCACTTCTTAAATAGATTGTTAGAAGTCACGGCTTACTTGCACACGTTCAATTGAGGTTCAAAGTAGTGTATTGCTTGTGTTCTTTTTTCTGGCTGGCTAATTGCTGGCCTGCGCAGTCTATATGAGAGGGAGCT